>JAWNLY010000176.1:11475000-11530000 GCA_035042045.1 Drosophila melanosoma
TAACAACAGCCACAACAGCACTAGTAGTCGATGCCCCAGCAGAAGCAGAACCAGAACCAGAAGAAGCACAACCAAATAAAAATGCAGCAGCAGCAGCAGCAACAACAACAACAACAACAACAACAGCAGATGCCTTTTGTGGTTGTTGTTACTGCTGCAGCTTCCGCATTCGCATTTGGCCTTCGCCCAGCTTTTGACACCAGCAAACAACAACAACAACAACAACAACAAAAACAACAACAACAGGAACAACCAGCACTCTTCTCTGGGTCTGTGGGTAACAATGCCAAACAGATAAACGACGAAGAGGCCATCCTCATATTGCCCCTCATCTTTAACGGGGCAACCACAGCAAGCAGCAGGGGCAAATCAAACAGAGATGCAAACGATGAAATGAAGGGTTTTGGGGGCGGGGGGGGGAGGGCAAAGAAGGAAGGGAATATCACCTGGACGACTGAGTGCCTTAACCAGAATTCATATCAGGCAACATGCCACGTTTTGTGCCTGTTTCACTTAATTGCACCTTTGATTGCAACTCCCTTTGTCATTTTATTTATAAACACACACAACACACACACACACACACGAACACAACACACATCTTCATAAGGAGAATGAAATATTTCTCCAAAATAAGAGAAAATTGAAGAATTTTTAGTCTGAAAAAATTAGTTGCTTCGAAGAAAGTCAAGCGCGAATTTTGTCAAGTTGAGCTGTCTTAATGGATGCATAAGGCAATGCCCAATGGTGTGGGTTGTGGATCGTGGGGCGTGATGGGGGTGATGGTGGGTGGTGGGTGGTGTTGTAAAAGCAACAGGCAAGCGCAGAAAATAGCGCACAGTGGCAGCAAGCCGAGGAAGAGGCAGATAAAATAGCGCGCGTGCAACCTTGAGATAATTTAATCGTTTCTGTTTGAGAGCAAACACACACAAATATATATATACATATATATATATATATATATAATATAGTGCAAAAGATGCGAGGGTCTGTCGATCGGCCGAGCCATAAGCGAATTGTTAGCAAACAATTGAAAGCAAACCCAACCCGAAAAAAAACGATGAGAATTGAACTAGTAACAAAATTGCAGCTGCAAACTGAATCGGAACCAGTTCCGGAACTGACTTCGCTAATCAATTTTTGGCAGTAAAACTAAGAAGCGAAAAAAAAAATCATCATCGATTTCAACTCTTTGAATTTCATTTAATTCATCAAAACTCAACTATTCAAAACTAAATTTCAACTATGATTTTTTTTTTTTGGGAATTTCTTTAGAATTACAACTGAAAATGCACTTAAAAATGCGACGTTGACTGTCTGAGGAAATGTATGTGTGTTTAAATAGTGGCGACAATATAAATCGTAACTGAAGCATATGTTAACTGAATGTGGCAGAAGCAAGTTCAGTGAAAATAATCTAAGAAATACTTGAAAGAAGTTGCTCAGGTGTAGTCTGCCCCTTTTAGACGCATCATTAGGATTCGCTACCAAAAATAATCACAAACAAAGAAAAGGCAAAAAAGAAGAAAAAAAGAAGAAAAAAGCAAGAAACAGAAATAAAAACAAAAACAAGAAGCAACTGAAAGAAAGCATTTCTTTATCGATGCGAATAAATGTTGTTGTCAAGCACTCAAAGTGAACTTTGCACAAGACAACAGGCACAGACAGTCAGGTCTCAATGTTGCTGCTGTTGTTGTTGTTGTTGTTGTTGTTGTTGTATTCGTTGTTGTTGTAGTTGTTGCTGCTCTTAGCTCATCGTCAACAAACACTGATAAATTATTTGACAGATTATATTTGCGTTGAACTTTGGCAACAGTCGGCGGCTGCATTAATAAAAATAAGAACACACAACGCAAGTGTAGAGCAAGTTTTGCACGAAAATATTGTACATCAAGCGAATAATAGCGGCTGCCACAGACGGTCTGCCAAATGATCACGACTCAATGATACCCTAATAACAGCAACATATAAACACGCTTTTTGGTATTAATTACAAATATCTACAATAATCAATTCTTATTTTGATACCTTATTTTTAATACAAGTCGAATTCTTTATTATTTCCTAGCTAACTGAAAACTCTACAAGTGCATTAATCATATGCATACTTAACTACATACATAATATATATACATATATATATAAATATATAAGAAAAACATATAGAAATTCTCAGTTGGTAAATGTAATTTTTTTTTTGCAGGGTATGCGAGGAGCAACTGCAGCGGATAGAGTGAAAGTTGGCGGTGAGCAGGCTGCGGCGTTTGGAGAGCAGATGGTGGAGCCAGTGCCAGAGCTGCAGCTAGCCTCCCTGCCCCCCCCCCACTCTCTGCGCCTGCCCCCTGCACTCTGTAACATACATTTTTTATGCAGTTTTTGCCCCGTTGCCAGTTCGTTTGCTAACAAATGAGCGTCATGTCTTTGCCGTCGCAAAACAAATCTGAGCAATTTTTTATGATAAATAACACCCGAGAGAGTGAGAGAGAGACAGAGAAAGAGGGAAAGAGAGAGAGAGTGAGAAATAGAGGGTAGGAGTGGAAACGGGAGCGGGGCAATATGCAAGCAAAAATGCATCTTACAATGCCAAAATGTTCGTCTGCCCAAATACCCTCTACAAAAAGATCGGCCAGCAGACATATGTATATATATATATATATATATATATATATATATATATTATTAACCTACGTTCTCTACATATTTATTATAAACAATATTTTATTTAATATATATGCATCCCCCAAAAATAGACCCAAAACGATAAGTGTAAATTTCTGTTGTCAGTCACTTTTCACTTGAATGTATTCTTTTAATGAATTTCAAGATATGATTTCAATTCAAAATGAAACTGTAAAAATGCATATATTTATACATAATCATTATGCTTAATTTGATTATATTTTTATAGTGCATAATTATTACATATGTATAAATAAATGGGCATTTTTCGAAGAAATATAAGTAAACAAATAGATTTATTAATTCATAAATTTTTCAAATATAAAACTGATTATGCTTTAAATATAATTAGTTATATATTTTGTAGATGTCTTCGTCTGTCCGACATTATGTTGCCACTTCCCTGACGATGAGGATTTTCAATCTGGCTACAGGGTATACAAATGTACTACGTATAAGCAACTAAGCAGCCTGTAATATTAAGTACGGGTCCCCGAGCGCTTAACGGGTACCACGCATAGACGCAACAATAGGGGGAGGGGAGGGGGGGGAAGAGGGGCTGATTGGGGCACTGAGGCACAGAGGCGACTCGGCAATTGGGCGACTGGCGGCGACTTGTGCAAACAAACAAATCGCTGCAGATTTATTTTAGTGCAAAGCGCACAGCGAAATTACTCTGGCATGCGTGGGTAGTCAGTGCGAGCGAGACGGAGATACTGCAGAAGAGAGATGGCAAGATAATGATGAGGGACAGAGTCGGAGGGAGAGAGGTGAGGATAGCGATGCAGTTGCGATGCAAGCGGCGCTGCTGGAATCGATGCGCTATTGAAAAATGCGCGCTTTCAGCGCGGTAATTAAAAGATGAATCGTTCGGCATGTGGCAAATCTAATAAGTTGCCACAGAGAGCGGCGCAGAACGATGCCAACAAATGACGTGTCATTAAGAGCGATAACGCCCCATTTTGTGGCAGCTACATATAAGCCAGGCAAGCCAGGTTGCCCAACTTGCCACGTTCCACTCAACTAGCAGCTATGATTGATGCCAGCTTTTATGGCTAACGGAATGCGACAGGCAGCCAACTGGGCAGCTGCATGTTGCAACAACAACAGCAACATTTAGCAAGTGAAAGTTGTACCCCTATAGTCCAAAATACATATGCATATATATATATAATATATATAGCGGAAGCACCTAACGGCACATTCTAGCACTTTTCGCAATGACAATTAGCAATAAAGACGGCGACAGGAACTGTTCCTGCCACATCACCAGCTGCTGTTGCCGTTGCCGCACGTGCCACAACTTTCACCGGCACTTAACGGATGAAACAACAAATACGTGTTCATATGTATGTAAAAGGGTTGCCAGCCAACACTCTCATTTAGCTGATAGAAATCTTCCCCTGCGCATCGCGAATTCGGGTCACAGACACAAAAAAAAAAAAAAAAAAAAACACAAAAATTCAAATTAAAATAAAAGAAGGAGGAGAAAGGGAAAGAACAGCTAACAGACAACAGACAGCAAACATCAGACATCAGATATTGCTGTTGGGGTGCAACACTATATAATATAACTGTGCGACTTCCCTCTCCTCCCCCCCCCCCCCTTACTCCGTCTGTCAGTCAGTCAGTCAGTTATCAAGAATTTGCTGACTGCTTCAAGTAGAAATTTTAAAATACTAGAATATAATTTTAGCTGAGTTTTCAAAGATATTAAAGACAAACTAAATCTAAGTCTATAACTATTCGTAAACCGAAAAATAAAATTTACTTTCTTGCTTAATATTAATTAATAAAACTGACTTTTAATCGACTGATTTTAATCGATTCTAATCGATTTGTATCGATATACAGCAAACGTACAAAGCTATCGATTCATAAAATTAGTTGAAAGTTTTAAAAAGACAGCGGATAAATTTCGATCAAGTAATTTTCGAGAGAGATTTTATACTAAATTATTGCGAGGTCTTCTCTAAACACAATCTTTGAAATCCAGACTTAGGTATACATAATTCTATATATATATATATATATATATTAGTCTTTGGTCTCCGATTAGATTCATTAGCTCACCAGATATCATATCCCGGATGGTTGAAGAAGGCAAGGGGTGTGGAGGGTTGGGGCGTCTTTTGGCTGCACTTACCTGCAAATGGAATGAAACGAAAGAGTGGCAATTAGATAAAGATAAAGATTAAGATGTAGATAAAGGTGCTGAATAGAGAGCGTACACACACACACACGCACACACAAACACACACACACACACACACACACACAAAGCAATCGATCAGAAAAGAACAAAGCGAATGCCGCCGTTCATTGTGCGACTGCTGAGAATGGATTGAAGGAGCTGAGAGAATGAATTGCATTGAATTGGTTGGGCACCGATATTATATAAGTGCTAACTGCAATTAAGCGCAATTCAGAGCGGAGCTCAGAGTCAAGTGCAACTGCCTCAAGACGTGCAACTCCAACTGCATATGCAGCAATCAGGCTTACAACAATGCCAACGCCAGGCTGCCAACGCTGCTGCTGCGGCTGCTGCTGCTGTTGCTGCTGTGAAAATTGATTAAACTCATTCATCAAATCAAATGTGTGGCAAGTTCAAATGAGAGGCAGCTGCAGCCGACTTGCAACTTAAAGCCTGCAACTCGCACAACTGGCAACTTTGCAGCGACTGCCAATTACCTTCCCAAGCAAATCAATTGTTGCCTTAATGAAATAATAGACATTTCAGGGCCGCAGCCAAATAAACCAATTCTGCCAACGCAGACATACCCTGCAACCCTGTTTGTTATTTTTTTGTTTGTTTTTTGTTTAATTTAGTCTCGCTGTGTTGCCAAATATCTCGAAATCAGCATCGATTTGTAATTGGAAACGTCATCTAAAATTTGTTTTTTTTTTTGCTCCCCAAAAAAATGTAGTCTAAATAAACGGTTTATGATTGAAAAGGGTATATCATATATCATAAAATAGTGTTAAACTGTTTAATAAACAAAAGCAAAGGAAACAAAAACAAAAAAAAAACAAACAACGCCAAATTCCATTAAAAACGACAACTTTCAAATGGCCAGTTGGCAATTTTTTGGACGTTGTTGCCAGAGAGAGAAAGGCAGCGACCAGGGCGTGGCCACAATTTACTTTATGCAGTTACCAACAACATCAACAACAACAACAACTGCAGCAACTGCAGCAACAACAACAACAACAACAATGCGTATGCTTGTCTGCCAATGCACTTGGGGAAAAAGAGAGAAACGAAAAACGACAAACGAAAAAAAAAAACAGATATGATCCAATTCAATTTAAGCGCGTGTCGCATGCAAACGACAAAAACAGCAAATAGCAAATTGTTGTACTAGTTGTAGCAGTTGTTGTTGTTGTTGTTGCTGTTGTTGCTGCTGCTGTTGTTGTACAAATGCAATTACAACTAAACACACAGACACGAGGAGTTGACGCCACCGCCAACGACGAAAGCGTACTTTTTACTCCGCCCACTTTTCCCACACCCATATTTGCAATGACGATGCCGGCACGACGATGCAACAGCAACAAAAACAACAGCAAAAACAACAGCAACAACAACAACAACAACAACAACATTTAAAAGAGAGAGGTAACAACATTTACAATAATAATTAATGCAAGTCAAAGCCACAGATGCGCTTTAGTAATACACTTAGCAAAAAATTGCCCAAGTGTAACACAGAAAATAAATGTCAAAAAAGGGTTTTTATGGATTTTTCTTGATGAATTTAAAAGTAAGTAAATAAAGCTGGGCTTTTGTTACATATACTTTTGCTAAACATTTGTATTCTAAGATTTAACATATACAAAAATTATAATTTATTTTTAATTTTATTTAGCACCGATGTGAGGCAGACAGCCAAGCTAGAGTTAAGCAAAACTTTGTAATTCTATATTTTTACAAAAAATCTATTATTTTTAAATAGAAAAAAGTTTTAATTTACTACAATTTTTACAAAGTATTTATATGCTATATATAATATATATATATAATATACAAAATATATACAAATAATTGCAAAATAAAAGTGTTTAGTTTTGCGAAAAAAAAACACAAATCTACATATTTTTAGGCAATAATATAAAATTTATGATGGCAACAAAGTGTCGCTTGAGACTTTTTTAATTTTAGTGCCTTTGCCCTTGCCGCCTAACATGAGTTTTCATGCCTTTCTCTTTGTCCCTGCCTGCTGTAGGCAATTGTAATTGAATCAAATTGATGAGTGTTGTTCTCTTCTTCTTCTTCTTCTTCTTCGTTGTTGTTGTTGTTGTTATTTTTTGAGATGGGCGGGACTGAGGGAACTGGGCGACAAGCAAATACGATTCACACCTGAGCAGTGTCTCTGCCTCAAATTGTTGTTTGTTGTTTTTATATTTTCTTTTTTTTGTTTTTCTTCTATTTTTTTTTTTTTTTGTTTTTTTTTGGTTTTGTTTTTTGTTTCTATGTAGTTTTGTCTGTTTTGTCTCATTCGCATTCGGATTCGGATTCGCATTCGCATCTGTTGTCGTTGGCTGTCTGTCAGCGCTGACGTTGATGAAAAGCGTTGCGGTACTCGTGGGAAAATCAGCTCAGCGCTCCTCAGCTTCTCTTTGGCTCACACACACATCGCATCCCCTACTCCCCCACCCATCATCTACTTCTCCCCATTTTTCGTGTTATTTGCCACGTTTGCGGTTAGGTATGTGTGTGTGTGTGTGTGAGTGTGTTGTAGTTGTGTGCTGTTTTTGGGCTTTGCCATTTTGTGTGGGCTGATGAAAAAGTTTCGCCGCAATTTGTTGCGCTGCATTAAGCAAAGCAGTGCAACAACAACAACAACAACAATAACAACAACAAATGCAATCAACGTCGAAAATTGTTAGGCGAAAGCAATTTTTGTCGCACCTGGTTTGCCTTAAAAGATCGTTCACTCCCAACCTCCCTCCCTCACTCTTTCTCTCTCTCTCTCTCTCCCTCCCGCTCTTTATCTCTCTCTTTCGCTCTCTCTATGTGTTCCTCTGTCTCTGTTTGCTTTCTCTTTCACTCCTTCCTATTGATGCCTGCTCGTTTGGCATTTGTTCTTATCGGCAAAATAAACGCATTCAATGCGCTATTCCACCTACCCCAACTTCATCTTCACCCCTACACCCCGACGCCTACCAAAACAGGGCTTATCGGACGACGACGAGGTCGAAGTCGGCCTGCTGCTGCTGCTGCTATTTATATATGCATATGCATTTCAATTTCAATATTCCATTTATATTTCTAGAGTTTTTGGCGACGCTCTCCAAAAAGAGACGCTTAATTTCTAAATTATTAATAATATTAAATATTTCACATTTAAAAGATGAGTTTTCAATAAATTAACAATCATTTAACAATTTTAATAATTGTTATGTTTTAAAGGAATCGAATTGTAATTGGAAGATATTTCTGTGGCACCCTCGATAATGCATATATATAATTGCATTTCAAATTGCTCAAGTAATTTTTCGTCGTTTTTCTATTAAGATTGAGTTTGATAAGGAGTAGCGAACAAAACAAACAACAATAACAATAAATTGCCAATTATTATTGCATTTCGCAGAACAATTAATGACTGATAATAGGTAATATTAAATACAGGGCAAATAAATTACACATAAATAAGTTGGGAGGTTCTACCAGAAATTATCACAGCATACTTATCGATTGTATGTAAATTTATGTATTTTTTTATTATTAATTTTTTATTTTTATTAACTCCCACAGTGCGTATGCTAAATAATGTCATATTTGTAATTATAGTTCTTACTTGACTCACCCTGTTTGCTTATGCAGCAGGCAGCGACACACACGATAAAGTTGTTGGTAAAAAAAAAGGTTACAAATAAAAACTACAATTATTTGCACAAATGTTGAAGAATTCTCTCTCTCTCTCTCTCTCGCTTTATCTTTATCTCTCGTTCTCACGCTCACTACTCTTTCACAAACACAAACTACTTCCTTTCTCTTGCTTTTATATGAAAAACGTGGCGTTCATTTCATGTCCACTGCACGAGAATATATTTATATATTTGTACATTAAATAAAATAAATTAAAAAAAAAACCAAAAAAAAAAATAATAATTTGATTTATTTTATTATGAAATGAAAAAAAAAAATTCGAAATGGTTTTGCAATTACAGAACTACAACAACATCAGAGCAGCAGGGTAACGGTAAACGGTTAACGGCAGAAGCAAAAACGCAAAAACAGCACGGACTGCGTTCAAAGGAATTCGCGCTTATGAACACGTAGACCCAATGCTTCAACCGTTGACGCTGACGCAGACGCACCAGTCACTACGACCCCAGCGACACGTTACATGATCCGTTAACCACTTCTCCTGTAGTAACACGAACAACAACAACAACAACGGATAAGCGTGTAGCCTTGAGATCAGCGCAAACAGCACGCGTTTTGCAACGCACACACAAAAGCGGAAATTGAAAAAACTGAAAAAAGTGCGTAAATTGTGTTATTGTTGCTGTTGCTGTCGATGTTGATGTTTTGTTCCGAGTCGAGAACCCACTTAGAATGCAACGTCAACGACGGCCACGACGACGACGACGACGCACACACAAATAACTAACAGCGACTGTAGTAAAATGACAACTGAAACCGCAGGCGCATTGAAAACGAGTAACGACAACGACAACGGCGACAGCGACTGCGACGCAACTGCAATTGGCGCTGGCTTCGCTCAGAGCGTTGGCGTATGAAACGATTCTAACGCAACCGACGACGACGCCGTCTTTTTTTCACAGCTGCTGCTGCTGCTTTTTCGCATTCTATTTTGCAAGCTTTTCACTTTTTGACGACGGCGACGGCGACGACGTCATGGCGACTATTGCACTCGCATTAGATGTAGAGCGCCTACTGCCCGTGAGAGCATATTGTGTTTTGTGTAGAAGGGAGAGAGAGAGATAGGGCGATGGGCTGCACAGTGGTTGCTGGCTAAAAGCAATTATATTTTGCATATTAATGCATAGTCCTTAGTTAATTGCATTCGTCAAAAAAAGTTCTAAGCCTGTCCCATAGAATTGAAGTGTACCGTATCACTTTGCGACCCATCAATGTACAACTATTTTTTTTTTTTTTTTGTAAGAGTCAATAATTAATTTCATTTGTCAAATAAATACTTTGAGCTTGTCCCTTAGAACCAAAAAGTACCGTATCTCTTTGCGAGTTTTCACTGTATAGCGAATTCTTTTTTTTAGTGTGTGAGTGCGGAAATGCAGCGGGAGACGCAGCCGCGTGCAAGGCCAAAGGCGTGCGAAAGAGCCAGCGCACAGTGTGCGTGTATGTATGTAAGTGTGTGCGTTTGTACGTGTGTGCGTGCGTACGTGTGCGAGTGTGTAACAAGTGTAACTGATCGCGTTAGACGTGCGGCGAGAGCTGCTCACATCGTATGCATAATCGCACACAGACTGTGGCTGCCTGCATGCCTGCCTAACTCTCGAACTGTCAACTGTCAACCGTTATTCCCCTCCCCCATTATAGACCCCATCGACTCATTTAGCCTGCGATCAGTCATCGGCGCACATTGCACGCGCGTGCCCTTGAAAACTTGACCCAAACGCTGCAGCTGCAGCTGTAGTTGCCATGCTGCAAGCACTGCATCCCCCCGCAACCTGCCCGGCCCCTTTAATGTTTGCTCGCAAACAAAAGAAAGTGCACAAATTGTTGAAATTCTTCAAAATAAAACACAAGTTTCGCGTGCATGTGCGCAAAAAGCAAAAAGCAAAAGCACAACACAATTTTTTGGGAAAACAGCAGAACGCCACGAAAAACGCGCGGCGCACAAATCAAATCTATTTGTTGCCATGACTTGTGTGTAAGTGTGTGTGTGTGTGAGTGAAAGCCAATGTCCAACAGTTTTCATTGCCAAACACAATTTTTATACAAATGTGGTGCGGTATTTGTTTTGTTTGTTTTCTCGTCTTACTGTTGTTTCTTTTCTTGATCTTTTTTTTTGCATTGCTATTTTCTGCTTAGTTGCGCAAAATAAAACAAATGCAAAAGAATCAACTGAATAATCAACCAAAATAATGCCAAAGCAGCATTAAAGACGTGCGACTAGATCACAATGAACCAAAGATCTATGTGCCAGAGAATGAGCGAGAGTGTAGAGAGGGGAGACTGTAATCTCTCCCCTTTCAAATGGATGCACACTGTGCACACTCACACACACACATATACATCTACTTACATATGTTTGTATGTATTTTGTAGTCTGTGACGTTTGCGGGAAATGCGCAAATGAATAAAATCGCATAAAAACCAAAAGGGAATTGAGTTTCATTTACAATACGCTAACAATATTAAATATTGCAATTATAATATAATTTGTAATAATGTTCTTATCTACTTAAGTTATTAATACAGCTTATCATCTTATTTTAGTTGCTCAAAAAATATGAATTTATTATTTTATTTGCCTGCCACATATTTGCTTTATTTATTTTTTAAATTAATTTATTTATCTAATATTTTGAATTGTAGGGTGAAATATGAAATTTCTATGCAGCGATCGCGAAAGCAATTCAAAAGTGCAATGCCAAAGTATTTAACATCTACACACACACACACACACACACACACACACACATAGTACATAGTTTTATGTGCGCACTCTGCCAAAGTCGCGCCAATTGCAAACTATTCAAGGTCGTGCGGCGAATGCACCTAACCCAGCAAAAACAACAATAGCAACAACAGCAATATATAACAACAACAATACAGTTCCGCCCGCATACGCAAAATGTTTGAGTGTTCTTCAAATTGCAAACAAGTAAACAAAACAACAACAACAACAAATACAATTTGCGCTCGTAAATTACAAAAGCGCCGCAGTCGCTGCCGCTGCCGATGCCAACAGCAAATGAATTTCACTGTCAAGGTCGAGAAGCGTCGCGTCGTCGTTCGTTTTGATGCGCAACGCAATGCGATCGCTGCAGCAGTCACAATCACAGAAGGAGAGCGCAAAATATAAAGAGAGAGAGAGAGAGGAGAGCATGTTCGCTAGCGCGTGTGGGCGCGAGCGCATTCGGCATTGACGGAAACGACGCGCAGCTTATGTAAGCGCAGTGCAGCGCATGTTGACCACCAATGATCGTTTGGGTAGGGGGGAGGAGGGGTTGTGCGCGGGCAGCAAGCATCCAAATGCATACGCATGACGTCGCTGCTGCTGCTGCTCTCGTTTTCTCGTTTCTCTCTCTCTCTCTCGCCCTCTATTCATTGCTCTGCCATCATACGCAGCATTTCCTGCAGTTTGTTGCTGCGCATTTCATATCGTTCATGGTTTTGCTTGTTGTTGTTGTTTCTCTGTGTGTGTTTTTGTGCCATTTCGCATGTTTTTCTATCGCAGCAATTGTTTTTCTCAAGTTCGCGGCTCTTGTGCAATTTGTCAGACCGCACCCAACCAACCCTTACCCCGTGAACATCTACATACCCCTCGCTAACCAACTAGAATGCGTAATAATTCAAAAATTGCAGCGGGCGGTAAACAAAAACAGCCATAAATCAAATATGGAGCAAGCAGACCGAACTAGCCCAGACTCATGGACGCCCGCCACGCCCAGCACATCCCACTAGTCGCCCACCCCACCCGCAACACCCCCTGGACGAGGCAGACATAATTTGACATAAGCGATGTTAAAGTTCAACCGCAAAACAACATCAAAGGCAACGCCAAAATCATCAGCTGATGATGCCAGGCAATGATTGACTCGACTCAACCAAACTCGCCACTGCTCGACTTAACGACGACGACGCCGACGACGACGACGACGACGATGCGACGGCGGCGATAATGTCAAAGGCAGTCGCGGACACCTGAACACCCGAACACTCAAAAGCCCGAACAGCTCTTCGGCGGCTCCCAGCGCACTGTCGCTTAATCATGTTCAAGAAAGCAACAAAGAAGAAATAAAATGTAAAAAAAAATAAATAAAGTGCAGCAGCATCGTCGTCGAATGCAGTGCCTGTCAAAGCTGCGATTAATCTCACTCACGGAGAGCGAACGAATGTGAAGAGAGAGAGAGATAAAGAGAGAGCGAGCGCAGCCTCAGCACAGTGGCCAACAGCTGAATGGGAATGCGATGAAAATTATCAGTGCGATTTGGATCGATGAAATTACATTTAAATCATCCAAATGCAATTAAAACTGTAATAAAATCTATTTTATTTTACGATTGAAATTTCTATTTTAATAATGCGTGGCAAATGATAAATGTGGTTTTTATTTATTTGCCATCGACAAATAAGTCAATTAAATATATAAATAAAAAACAATACGAATTAATTACCGATTTCCATTTTAAGAATTTATTTCTTTTTTGTACATGATGTAATTATTTCAGTAGATACATTTTTAGGCCATGCAAAATTCACAAGTTTAAGCTAATTACCCAATGGAATTTGCAGGCAGGCTCGAAGAGTGCTTGCCACTGTGGCAGCAGCATTCATAATTGAGATATGAACTTGGTAATATTTCATAAAGCCTGACCAAGCTAGAGAGCCTGGTCAACTGGGGAACTGGGAAACTGGGAGACTGGGAGACTGGGAAATTGTGAAACTAGCTGCCTGAGTGCTGATCGCGGCTTGTTCGTCTAGAAATAACTTAATTGTCACTCAATTACTCAGTTTTCAGCTAAAAGCATTCATTGCTCTGGCTTAACGTCAGAGCCAAACGCCCACTGAGGCACAGAGCGGAGCTAAAAAAAAAATATTTAAAAAAAATGCTTAAGAATCTGGACAACTGGAGAAGTGGGCAACTAGTGACTGGACGCACGTTTACTCTGCTCCTTGGCTAGGCGTGAATAATAGGCGAGAGCCGGAGAACTGTGGCCTGAATGAAAATTGATGAGTTGCGACAGTTTTTGGCCAAAGGGCAAAAGCGGCTAAAAGAACCCACAAACAAAATGAAATAAAAAAAAAAATTCTTATATATATATATATATATATATATATGTATATAAGAATAAAATGAAGCAAAATAAAAAAATGTGTATAAAAGTGGGCACGGCTCAGTAAAGAATAGCAACAAAACAAAAACAACAACAACTAAAAAAAAAGGGAAAAAGAAAACGTTTGTCATGCCTTTCAGTTCCAGGCTGGAGAGTGGCGAATCCTCGGGCTGCATTTGGGGATTGCCAACTCAATGCAACCATCAATCAAATTTACTTGTTTGCCACAATGTGAATTGTGTATATATTTATATATACATATATATATGTATGTGTGTATGCGTGTGTGTGGGTGTTGTGTGAGGTCGCTCAAAAGTTCAAATCAAATTCGCCATTCTACGAGGCGTTGTTTTGATTGACGCCTCAATCGAAGCAACTTGATTGAAGCTCTTAAGTGGAAAGTCCGATCGATTTTTGTTCAGTTTGTATCAAAAAAAAAAAAAAAATTTCGTTTTGAGCAGATTCACAATGGAATGCAAAAATGCTAATGAGCTCTATTAAGTTGCGAACTGTATGAAATGATTGATTTATTATAAATTTATTCACAGAGTTTTTACACCCATTAAAGTTGTTTAACAGTCAGTTATTAATCTCTGATTGAATGTGTATAAATTTGGTTTTTATATATGTCCATATAGTTTATGGTATTGCTTGATGTTATATTGTTGGCGTTTCTTTTTTATTTAAATCAGTTCTTCACAATTTAATTCAAATCATTTGATTTATTTTTTTTTTGTTTTCACTATGCAAAGTGAACTTTCATCATATATTTAGAAATAAATGTATATTGATTGATGCATCTTTGATGACATCTCAGCAACCTCTCTCAGGCCTTACTCTCTGCTCTTACATCATGATTGATAACAGACATTTGATTGCCGTGTGGCTTGATTGACGCAATTTATTGCATTGGACTGATGTCGCTTCTATTATGTTTGCCACTTATACAACACTTACATCATGATTGATGCGATTCACTTAAAGAACCGCTCTCAGTTTCCTTTTGTTAACATCACCCACCCCGCCCACTGTTCCACTCCTGCCACACAGTTCCACATGGTTCACATGGCCGCCGCACCACATAAATCCTAATCAAAACTGTGCGCAAACAAGCTACAGCAACAACAAAAAAGTGGAAGAAGAAGAAGAAGAAGAAGAAGACAGAACTAACAACAACAATGCAACATGGATCGAGGCTCCCAGGGCTGCAGTTGGAGCATGGATGCGATGAGCGTGCATCTATAAATCCATTAATGCCATTTACCGCATAAACATAAAGAAAACGCTCCACAAATTCCCGTCTCCATGAGACTCCATGAGGCATCAACACTCTCGACCCAAAGATGCTAAGGGGCACAAGGGGCACAAGGGGCACAAGGGGCAGATGGGGCTGCCCGAGCATTGCAATTGCTCCATAAAGTAAAACTAAATTGCTCAATAATTTTGTCCACATTTGATTATGTCTTTTGGCCAAGACGTTGGCTCTCTCTTTCTCATTCTCTCCCCATCCCCATCCCTCGCTCTCTCTCTCACTCTCTCTCTGTATATCTCTAACAGTGTCTGGCTTTCAACTTCGACTTCTACTCCGGCTCTAAATCGGCGATGGAAGGGGCGGGTGAGCGGCTTGGAGCCCTGCGAATTGCAGTCACGATTGTGTGCCTGCGAATGGAGCCCACAAATTCAAAACCCATAAAGACATCAAAGCAGCAACGCGTGTAACAATTTGCCAGCCAACAACAACAACAACAGCAACAGCCAACATAGCAACAACAACCACAACAACAACAACAACAACAACAATGAGAACAACAAATCCATGTTGCTGAACTGGCAAACGCAACAAAACGCAAATTAACAACGGCAACACACAACAACAGACAACAGGAATGGTGGGAGGGGGAGGGGGTGGTGGTGAGGGGGCAATTGGGGTGAAGGGTAGCAACTCTCGCTCAACAGAAGACAAAGGCGTTGTAGGAGTAGAAATAGTAGTAGTAGTTGCAGCAGTTGCAGCAGTAGTTGTACTCAGTTGTGGCAGAGGAAGAGGCATAGGAAGAAGGGGAGATGCAGACAGGTCGGGTCGTGGAGCAGGAGCCTGTGACGACGACGACGACGACGACGATGGCGACCTGACCAGGCATCCACATCCGCACAGCAGCAGCAACAGCAACAGCAGCAACACAAACTGCATGTGAAAGATGAAATACCCTTTACAAGTTGGCAACTTAGTTAAAGTTTATAAATAAATACGATTAATACAAGTTGTCAACTTGGCTAACATAAAACAAAAGAAACATAAACAAAGAAAATGTGACAACAACTTTGGCAATTAAGTAGAAATTAATCAAATACCAGTAAAGATCAGAGTTGGCAGAAGACACAAGAAGAGAGTATTTTGGATGGATAGAGAAAAAGCACAAAACTAAGCTAATTCTGCACAAAAGTGGTAGTAGAAGTAGAAGAAGAAGAGGGAGAGGAAGAGGGAGATGGAGAAGGAGAAACAATAGCGCCGAAAGCTGTGATCAATATCAATAGATATGATAGAAAGGGCATTTGCATAAGCAATCGATCGATCGATGGATCGATGGATCGATCCATCCATCGAGTGGGGGAACCTGAAGCGAAAACATCGTAGACAACATATACGGAATGTTGTGTTCCCATAATTTGTGATAAGCTTGGAAGGAGGAGAGGAGAGCCCACCCACACCACCAGCGACGAGCGATCGTTCGATCTGTGGATGGATGGATGGATGAATGGAATGGATGGATGGATGGATGGATGGACGGACGGTATGATGGCGCCTTGTATGCCGCCGGGGCACGATCGATGCGGCAGCTGAAATGCTCATTAAAAATGTAGAAAGCTCAGAGAGTTAGCGGCTCTCTCAGCTGGGATTGCGCTGTCAGCGCTAATCGCACGATCTTAATTTACAGCAACAATCGCAGCAGCAGCAGCAACAACAACAACAACAACAACAAAACAGGACGACTACCGGCAACAATAACAACAATAACAACAACAACAACATTGAGAGATCGGCGATCGCAAACGATCTAAGAGTTGGCCAATTTGGCGAACGCAACTTTCGCTTTTGGCCATTGCTAACGATCGTCAATCGACGGCAATTTATTATTATGCAGCGTTTGTTAGTTCGCATTTTAATTCAATTAAAAATCGGTTAGAGATCATGGTAATTATGCCACACATAAATATGTATATCAGTCTCTTGCCAAGCACCAAGACAACAACAACAACAACAACAACAACAGATTAACCAATCGCCAACGGTTCCAACTCCAACGAGCAACAACCGATCATGTCCTGGATAATCAGTTACATTTATTTCTAAGTTTCATGTCGCACTTAAAACTGTGATCTTTGTGATAAACAACAAGAACAACAACAAAACTAAAACAACAACAACAACACAAAAACAACAACAAAAACTATTTCTGCCTATTAGAAAAATGTTGCATGGCCACAGATCAATTATCGATAAAGATCCTTTTGCACTGATCAAGAAAAAAAAAGAGAGCTGCGATTGATTTTTCGATTTCTCTTTGTGCGACATCCTTAAACGTTTTTTTTTTTTTTTAATTGCTTTGAAGAACATTTAAGATTAACGGTTTTATTTGCATAGGCAAGAAAGTTTATGAACTGAATAAACCAACAACTGGCAAACTGTTTGTTCTCTATTTCCCCTTACCACACTCCTCACTCACACACACACACACACACACACACACACACGCACACACACACACTCACGCACTTGGACAAGACATGACAAAACGTTGGCAAAATCGCATAAAAATGTTAAATGTTAAATGTTGTATGTTGTTTGCATTTGGAGGACGACAAGCAACAGCAACAACAAAAACCAATGTTCGCGTTTTGAATGACAAGAACAACAACAATAACAACAATAACAACAAACAACAACAACAACAAGAAGAAGGAAGCGTGGGCGCACAATAGAGTTGTCGTGGTTGTCGTTGTTGCTGTTGTTGCTGTTGTTGCTGTTGTTGCTGTTGTTGCTGTTGTTGCTGTTGCTGTTGTTGTTGCTGTTGTTGCTGTTGTTGTTTGAGTTGTGCCGCTGCGTTTTTTGACATTTTGTAACACGCGCCTGCCAAGCGGCATAAAAATTGACATATTATAATGTCATTGGCGTTCCCGATTTGCGCCACTGCGTCGACTGCCACAATTCGTCAATTCGACGGCGGGGCGGCCAGCGTGGGTGGGCGGTCTGTCGCAGAGAGAGAGAGAGAGAGAGAGTTGCAACAGTTGCAACAGTTGTTGCTATTGTTGTTTTGTTTGTTTTGTTTGTTTTGTTTGTTTTGACAGGCAACGCACTTCAGGCTCAACTGTGGCTTCTATTTTCTTTGCATTTATCTTAGTTTTCCGCCGCATTTTTATTTTTTTTTTTTTTTTTTTGTACATGTTTATTTCTTACGTTTTTCTTTGAGCCACGTCGAGTCAAGTCTAGTCAAGACACGAACCGCAATCCAAATTCAAATCGCAGTCGCCGTCTTTTGTCTGTTTGTCTGTTTGTCTGTTGTCTGTTTGTCTGTGCTGCTTTTGCCAATACACAACATTCTTATCAGATTGTTGCAATATTTTCCTGTTGCTTATGTTGTTGTTCTTGTTGTTGTTGTTGTTCTTGTTGTTGTTGCTGTTGCAGCCCGCACTCGAGCCGAGCTGCAACAAATAGATCTTTATCAAGCCTTCGACTCGGGCTTTGCTAACAACAACAACAACAACAAACAAACTTGTAATGAAAATTATGACAAGCCAACAACAACAAAATAGTAAGAAAAAAAAAAGAAAAAAATATTCTTGTAATATGAAAAATTATAATTCAATGGAAAATTGCGCCCACACACGCGTATCGCACACACACACACGTACACACACACACACGTACACACACACACACGTACACACACACACACACGCACACACATTTATTTGCCAGTGCAACAATTGTTGCTCATTGTTGCTGTTATTTGGCCCATTGGCTTATCGTGAGCGGAAAGCGTTGTCGTTGTTGCTGTCGCTGTTGTTGCTGTTGTTGCTGTTGTTGTTGTTGCTGTTGTTGTTGTTGTTGCTGTTGTTGCTGTCGCTGTTTACTCAGTTGTTGTTCAAATGTTGTTGTTGTAAATTGTTTCATTGCTTGATTTACTTTTTTTTTTTTTTGCAATTGAACTCCCCAACTGGGCCCCAAATCATTTGCAGCACTTTGCATCCTGCTAAAATTAGCGCAACAAAAAAGTAAAAAAAAATAAATAAAAACAAATCCAAATGAATTCTAACAAGATCCATCAATCAGCAATGGATGCAATGGATGAGGAAATTTCCATCGATCGATAAGTTGCTTCTTGCGAGAATCGAATGTCAAGATCAGACTGTCCAGATTGGAGAGTTCGAGAGAGAGGGAGGGAGAGAGGGGTAGAGATGTGAATTTGGAACAAACTCTGAGCACAGCTGGTGATTCCGCTCGATAAGCATTTTAACATTTGAGCTTTGAGCAAATGCGTGTTCCAATTGCCAACGATCTATGGATAAATCTTCAATTGATCCAAGTAGACAATTTGTGGCAATTTCTTGAATTTGTTTCGCTGCAATATTCTGTGGCACTTGCTGAGCTCTTAACTTGTTTGCAAGACTTTTGGTTGCTTAAGTTCTTAATTTAAAAAATATTTCGAATTTTGGTTTTAAAATTTGTTTCAAAAATTTGGCTACATTTTACAGAATTTCTGATTGAAAAGAAATGAATAATTTTTTTTAAGTAAAACACAAATTGTGGTTAGCAAAAGCAGAGATACATCTGAGCTGGTAACAAGAAAAGAAAACGAGTGACAGTTCTGGCCAACTACCACTTGGCCCAATGATCTTTAGCGGCTCTTCAGCCAATCTACGGCATGGTAAATTAGCATATCAGTTGGCTAGCAACAAAAAAAAAAAAAGAGGAAGAGGAAGAAAGCTGACAACAAACAACAAACAACAAACATTAAAAGAATTACAAATTGCAGCAACCGTTAGGCGAATGCGTTTCCCATGTGCAGCATCTGTGTATCTTTGCCCAATGACAACGGCAACAACAGCAACAGCAACAACAACAACAACAACAACAGCAACATTGTGATTTTGTTGTTGTTGTTGTTGTTGCTGTTGTTGCTGTTGCCTTTGTCGTTTATCACGCATCGCTGTCAAAGTGTCACTTTAGCTTAACGTTGGTGTAACGCCAAAAGATATCACAGACAATTTCAGTCGTCTTCAAGCCAAAGCAGCAGCAGCAGCAGCAGCAGCAGCAGCAGCAGCAGCAGCAGCAGTTGGCCAAGTGGGAAAGCGGCGGCTGCGCACGCGTAATAACGCATAATGTGCCAACAACAATAATAACAACAACAACAACAGCAACAACAACAACAACAACAAAACAACCACAACAGCAACACAAAATCACGTTAATGACAGCGACGACGTGCCTTGAGGACTTGGGGCCCCAGCAACTCGTAGCCTGGTCTCTCAGTTTTAGCCACGTGATTGCCAGTTGTTGGCAATCCGCAGGCGGCGGCGACGGCGGCCAACAATCGCTGCAGGCTAAGAGTCGAGCAGCAAAGAAAGAGAAAAAGATACTGCAACAGCAACAACAACAACAACAACAGCAACAACAACAACAACGACAAATAAAGGAAGGCAACCAGGCAGGCAGACCAAAGCCAACTGCTGTTTTGTCACATCATTATCAGTTGGCCAATGTGTGTGTGTGTGTGCGTGTGTGTGTGCGTGTGTGCACAGAATTGGTGGCATTATTGACATGACGGACATGGCAGGTGTGAAGGAATTCGCCACTAAATCATGTTGTGCGGTCCATTTTGATTGGACGACACTGTCGGCGGCGATTGTTGTCTTAATAAAGTCATCTAGCGGTTAACACTTTACACTGTCCAACAATTTGTTGGCTCAACACACACACACACACACACACACACACACACAGATATTTTCTAATGCATTTATATATAAAGAGAAAATATATTTAAAATAAATGCAATAACTAAATTTTAATTTTAAATAGAAAAAAAAGCGCTGAAAATCGCTGAAAATCGATAAAAATCGCTGCATGTTGCTATGCGCCACAAGCATGTTGCAACTGCACATCTATTATAAATGGCAAATTTTTGTAGCAGAGTGTTTTGGCTGAAACAGTGGAGGGAATTGAAAACGTTTAGTGATGAAATTGAAGTTTGTGTTGCAGTTGCAGTTGCAGTTGAAGTTGAAGTCGAAGTCGAAGTCGATGCCTGATGAAGTCCCCGTGCTGGCCACAAGCAAACAACAAAAAGAAGAAAGAAAAAAGTGTGTGTGTGCTTGTTGCATGAATAATTCATAACAATAAGCAGACAGCGGCAGCAAAAGAAACAGCAAACAGCAACAACAGCAACAGCAACAACAACAGCAACAGCAACAACAACAACAGCAAACAGCAACAGCAACATGAAAGCTGGTCCAGTTATTAACTGGCAATGTGCACAAAAAAGTGAAAGCTCATAAGGCAATCAGTCAAAACGTCATCAATAGAATTAAGTAATCAACTCACAGAGCCGCAAAACTGACCACACACAACACACAGCAAGCGGCAGCCAGCGAGGCAGTTGCAACCAGCAGCAACATGCGACGCAGCAGCAGCAGCAGCAGCAGCAATATTGCAAACAATAGGCAGCTGGCCAAGTAAAAAATAAAAAAAAAAAAACAACAACTAAAAACAAGAGCTGCGCATTGATTGTGGTCAAAAAGGAGTTGTCGAGAGAACAAAAGGGCGAGTGGCAGGACTACCAGCAAAAAGAGTAGCCAAGAACAACCAGCAGCAACAGCAGCAGCAGCAGCAGCAGCAGCAGCAGCAGCAGACGTAAAAAACAGCAGTTGGCACTTTTTTTTCTTCACTTTTGTTGTTATTGTTTTTTTTTTTGTTTTTTTTTTGGCAAGTTGTTTGGCCTGGCCGGCACAGTTCTGTGGTTGTGGCCAGTTAAAAGCCAGCCAGCCAGCGAGAGAGAAAACGAATGTCGATAAAGATAAGCCAAGCAACAAGCAACATGCAACACAACATGTTAATTTGGCCAAAGACCAGCTCAAAACTCAACTCAACTCAACTCGACTCAAAATTCAAAAGATTAAAAAAAAAATAGAAAATTCTTATGCGTGCGTTTGTGGCACGTTCCAGCTGCTGCTGCTGCTGTTGCACATTGCAGCCACTTGAACATTTTCGATGTCGAAGTTAATTTGATTTATTTCAAATTGGTAGGCGCTGCCAAAAAAAAAAAACTAACGAGATTTTATCATTCGTCAACAGTTTTGAAAGTGAACAGTTGAAAGCTGAAAAAAAATAAAAAATAAATTTCTAGAACAATTGGAATATCAAAGCCGGAATATCAAAGCAGGAATATCAAAGCTTTATAATGGCCAAAGAAAAAGAAAACTTGGAATTCCATTATAATATCCAGAAAGAGCTTATTCAGAAGAAGATTCTCGTGATCTTGAAGCTTATCAACAAATTGCTGGAAACACATATCGATGAATTGGTTAAAAATGATAAGAATGATAACAATGATAACAATGAGACGGAATCCAAAGAGGATAACTGAGGATGCTGACAGAGGATGCAATAACTGAGGCACAACAGATTTAACTAACATGCAACACCTGAACAACAATAGCCACAATAACAAAGCATTCCTCAAATAAATATTTGTGCATATTTTTTTCATATTTAAATTTTAACAATTATTTGACAGCTGTTGTCAAATAAATGACAGTTATTATTTTTTTTTTTTTTGCCCACTTTGATTTGCTTATTTGTTGGCTTTGTGCAATTCTAAATAGATGCAGCATTAAAATTATCCAACTTCAAAGCAGTAACAATTTTAGATTTTATAATCCATTTTTCATTTCATGCAACAACAGTAAAAAAAATGTGTGGAATCAAAAAAACAGGAACAAGATGACGAAGAAGAAGAAGAAGAGGAGCAACAATAGATTTTTGACGTCTGGAAATTGTGCAGAGTGCAATTTGCAGTGGCCTCCAAGTTCAACTAACATTAAAAATGAAAAGTAGAAGTAGAAGTCGAAGTAGAAGTCGAGGTAGAAATGGAAGTGGAGGCCATTGCCAAAGACGTAGCCACAGCCAAAAGATGCAGCTGAAGACGCGGCTCGAAAGATGTGGCAGCAACAGCAGCAGCAGCTACCCAAAGGAATGCGGCGGCAAATGAAATTGGCAAGAGAAGAGGCCAGTAAAGTAACTTGGCTGGAACAGGCCATTGCCAAGACAATTCGAGTTGCGTGATTTGCGTGAGCGTCGTGCGTTGACTGACTGACAAACGGACAAACTGTACAAACTGACAAACGGACAAACGGACAAACTGACAAACTGACGAACTGAAGAGACTTGCAACTGGCAAAACTGCCGTCTTCTGCTCTGATGTTGCGGGAGTTTTTCTTCAGCTGCACTAAACCAAATTATAATACACACACACACACACACACACACAAACACACACACATAAATGCAGTTGCAGTTGCAGTTGCAGCTGAATCTCTAGTTTGGAGTTGGGCACTTGGCACACACCAACACAATTGAAATTCCTTTGGCGCAGAAATTGCATTTCACGCTGAAAATGCGTGCTCTGCGTGCAGCAGCCTAAAGTCCAACGATAGCAACAACAACAGCAACAACAACAACAGCAACAACAACAACAGCAACAACAACAGCAACAACAGCAACCAAGCAATTATGTACAAAATCCAAGTCGTTTTCAACATACTCTCATCAATATTTGCTCCACATTTTTGGGCATATTTTTTATTTATTAATAAAAAATAAACTTATAATTTGCACAGATAAAGTTGCAACTTGAACTAAAACTGTTGATTGCTGTTTGTTTCTGCTGCTGTTTGTTGCTGATGTGGCAAATGCAATGCGATAGCTGAAAGGATTCGCTGCTTTGGAGGGGAGTTCAGTGAAACGCACAAAACTTTATGGGATCAGAGCTGACTGGCAAACTTTATGACATAGTGATGTTAATCTCAGCCACAGTCAGCAGTCAGCAGTCAGCAGTCGGAGTCAGAGACGGCAGTCAACAGTTGGCAGTTGAAGTCGACTCCATTCGATGTTGCAGTTAGAGTTGCCAGTCAGTAGGAGGCTGCCAAGTAGCATTCAGGGCAAAAGTGTAGGTGCGCGCCTGCGCAAGCCGCTGGGTGGCTCTGTTGCAGTTGCAGTTGCTGCAACATGTTGCCGTTGTGGGACGCAATTCCGTCATGCTACAAACTGCCGAAAGCACAACACTTGCCACACTTAAAGCAACTGCTGCTGCTGCTATTGTTTCATCCTTCATTTTTTAATCACGTCTTTGAGCTGTTTCCCATTTTGCGTGAATCGAATTTAATTTAGAAATGCCAAATATTAAAAAAAAAAATGAGAAAAATATTAAAGCAGCCAGGTTTTTGTGGCATGCCAACCAAAAAATAATTGCTGTCAATATTTGTGGCACTGCAAAACTTTGTTGCGGGCTCTTTGCTGCAACTTTGGTTTCATTCTTCACCTCTGCCCAGAGAGAGTGAGAGAGGGAGAGAGAGAGAGAGAGAGAGAGAAGGATAGTCTGTCAAGTTGTCAAAGCAAATATTCGCTTTTTATTTTTTTTATTTTTTTTTGCTATTTTTTAAAAGACGCCATACGCAACTTTTTGGCCCCCACACGAAAAAAAAAACAAAAAAAAAAAGCAGCAGCAACAGCGACTCTTCATGAGGCAGCAATTTTAGTGTTGCAACTTGCAAGCCACATTCGTTAGCCAAGTGGCTGTGGAGGTGAAGGAGGAGCTGAAGAATTATTGAAGGAGTTCCCCCACTGTCTGAGTAAGGCCCTGTCAGGTCAACAATCTAATTACAAGTCGGCACACGCAGCTGTCGCAGCCACAAAATCACTTGGCTCTTCTCAGTTGGCTAAAATGTTGTTTCGTGACTGGGCGCAGTTTTGATTTGGCCCTTTCCAACGCCAGCCATGTTCACCGCAAGCACGCACTTAACCACAAACATCTGAAATTTGATTATTATAATCCTATAATCAAAGAAAAGGATCTGAAATCGCTTTATATATAAATATAATTTATATAAAATAATAAACCGATAAAAAAAAAAATGAGGGAAGCGATGGATGGATTCCAAACAGATCTCAATTTAGGTACTCAATATATGCTTATGGAACTGGCTAATAGAATATAATTTTTAGTTTTGTTAAACTTCTTCTTTGGACTTAACTCAACTTTGCCATTTCTTAAAAAATTCATTGTGTAATTTAATAAATTTTATATGAGAAAAGTATTTTTTTGAGAATATTGTCGCAGCTGTTGTCATATTTCCGTATTGCCTTTTACTATAATATTAATATACAATTAATAATCATTAGCCATGTGAAGTGAACTGAAATTGATATGAAAATGGGAAATTCCATTTTCTTTAACCAACAAAAAAAAAATGCACATTGATTTACGCTCTTAATGCACTCACGTCAAACGGCGGAAGTTGAGAGGCGCCTGGGGCGGGGAGGAGGGGGCGACGGGTGACGGGCGACGGTGTGACGGTGTGAGAAATCCATTAATAAATAAAGGTCGCAGAAGCGTTGACAACACTCACCTGCAACGAGAAAGAGCGAGCGAGACAGAGTATGAATATAAATAAAATGTATGCAAGGGAAAATATTGTTAAAAAAGAATTTCATTAAGTGCAAATGCTGCCAAGGGCCAGCAAAATGGCGGCCATTATGAAGCAGCACACCCAAACACACACACACACACACACACACACACTTGAATATTATAATAATATAGTGGAAAAGATGTGGTTGCTGTTGTTGTTGTTGTTGTTGCTGCAGCTGTTGTTGTTGCATGTTGCGTGTGTGTCAACTTTTGCACTTTTTGCGCAAATGCAAATAGTGTAAAATGTGAAATGTGAAGTAAAGCAGGTGAATGCTAACACACAAAGAAAGAGAGGGGGTGGGGGGAGTGTAGGTGTGTGGATATATTTGTGCACACGAATGCCACAGCCCGAAACATAAAACGAAGCTGTCGCAGTCAACGCTTCAGCGATTCGGACTGCAATATATATATATATATATAACTATATATATATATATATATATATAGATGCGATATATGTGTGTGGTGGAACTTCAATGGCCGTTGCATTATCGCCACAACGCAACTAGCAACAACACCAATAAGAAGAAGAAGAAACATTCATACGCCTACAATTGGCAAAGAGCCCAACAGCAACTGTCCAACCCCAAATCCAACAAAAAATTATATACATACATACAAATATATATGTGTGTATGTGCGTGTGTGTGTGTGTGTGTGTGTGTATTAAGTCTAGAAATATTCGAAATATTTGAGGTAGTGCAGGTATTAAGGCGGAAGGGTGAAGTGAGTTGGGGGTGGATAGGAGCAGGCAATACAACACGCAAGGCAAACAACAGCAGCAACAAAAGGCAACAAAAGGCAACAAAAGCAACAACAGCAGAGCCTAGAGAAGCCCAGAAGAGGCGTGTGCTATGCCTGCGTGCGTGTGTATGTGTGTGTGTGTGATGTGGTGTGCGTGTGTGCTTAAGTGTGTGTAGGGTAGCTCAATTTCAAGTCAAGCAGCAGGCAAAGCCAACTGGACACACACAAAATGCAAGAGTGACTGAGTGAGAAAGAGGAAGAGAATGAATGGCAATGCGAGCGAGCGAGAGGCTAACAGGAGGGAGGAAGCGAGGGAGAGAGAGTGAGCGAGAGAGTAGGAGTGAAAGCGAGAGAGAGAAAGAGAGATAGAGAGAGAGAGAGAGAGAGAGTGAAAGCGAGGCTCTTTGGCTGAACGCATTAAATGCTCGAATGAGCGAGCGAGTCAGGAAGACAAGGGGAGTCGGGGCAAACGAAGGGTCGAAATGCCTAGGCGGTAAGGGTTGTTCACACACACATGTGTGTGTGTGTGTGTGTGTGTGTGCAAACGAGATGGCATAGGTTAAACGAGCCTAGGTCGAGGCGCTGCCAGTCAAGACGAACAAACAAAAATGCGACAGAGTGAAAAGTGGGAAGAAAACACCAACAACAATAACACACACACACACACAAACACACACACAACTCGAATGGTTTCCCGCTCTGTTGTGCCTAGGCATAGTTTTTTTTTTTTTTTTTTGTTGAGGGTCGGCTGCCATTTTAGTTTTGCCACCATAAAACAGCCATAAATAATGCAACAACTATTTCCAAATCAAAAATATGCAGCCAAATGAAATAATATATATCCACGTGTGTGCGTGTGTGTGTAGGTGTGTAAAAAATAATAAATAAATACTATTATGTTTATTATGTTTTACCCATTTTACATAGGTTTCCATAATGTGATTATACAATTTAATATTGCATTTACCATTGCCAAATTCAATTTGTTGAGAAATCAAATTCAATTTGTTGGCAAATTAAATTTAATTTAGTTTATTTAATATCACAAACAATTTGCCAATCAAAAATAAATTGATTTTAGCGTCGCTTAAACTATTTATTTATTTGCCAATAGATTAAAATAAGTGTTAAATAATTTGGCATTTATTAAATGTTTGCTTGATTTTGTGCAAAATTTATAGTTAATATAAAATAAAAATGTAATTATTGCTGCGTTTTTATTTTGTACTAGGTTAACAAATGTTATTAACTTTTGAACAACTTCTGGTTGGAACTGCTAAACTTGAATATAATTTTTGTTTTTAATTATTGATCTCGGATCTGCGATAAATGTTTTATGATAAATCGTTTTATTATCGAAGAATAACAAATTGCTGCCAGTGACTCTTTTTAAATATGTTCGCAGACACACTGTGAGAAACAAGCAGTCGCTCGGAGCGACTATTTGGCGAGTTTAGAGACTCGACTCTAGACCCAATCAAAGACCAACTCTCTGTGATTATCTGGTTGACTGTATAATTAAATAGAAATGAGAGGAACAGCAACTAGGAATCATTTTAAACGTTAGCTCAATGCATGTGTGTGTGTGTGTATATACTATATATATATATATATATATATATATGTGGCTATGAGTAATGCCTGGTTTGAAAGTTAACAATTTAACGCCGGCTTTCAATGCATATTCTTGGCTTCTTTTTTTTTGTTTTTTTTTTTTTTTGTTGGCTTGTTGTCGTTGTTGATGTTAACACAAATTTTGGACAGCCCTCGACACCTGTCTGCAGCACAGCGCACCTTTAGGCTATAACTCCATGGCTTAAATACACACAAAAAATAAAATTAATATATATATATATATAAAATAAATAAATAAATAATTAAAAATTGCCTGACACTGACATTGAATATTGTTTCGTTTGGTTTTTGGTTTTTGGTTTTGTTTGTGGTTTCGTTTCGCATTGATGACGGAACTCGAAAAAGTGAGCAACGCTCACTGCATTTGTATTTGTATAGTGTCTATCTACGATATATATATATAATGTATAAATATATATATATATATATATGTATATATATATATATGTCTGTATGTCTGTATTTATTGTGTGCATGTTGCGCGCGCGAATTAAATTCAGCTTCAGTCTTGCGCCGCCTTCCTCAACTAGCTCTGCGACACCCTCTCTCTCTCTCTCTCTCTCTCTATCTATCTTTCTCTCTTTCTCTCTACTTGTATTAAGCAACCCTGTTTTTTTTTTTAATGACTATTGTTTGTTGTTGTTGGTTTTGTCGTTTCTCTCAACATTTCATTTGCTAACCATTCTGCTGATTTGCTTTGCTTTTCTTTGCCTTTTTTTCTTTTTTGCTTGCTGCTTTACCCTTGCGCGGCTGCATTTGCGCTGCGCACGCGCAAAACTTGTTAGAAGTTTTGTGTTCTATTCCTATATACTATATATATATATATATATATATGTATGTTTATGTGTGTATATGCTTAAAGCGTAGATTGTAGAGTTATCGCACTGGGGGAGGGAATCTCAGCAAGTCGGGTAGCGGTCCGTTCATCGTTTGCCGCAAATGTTCAAGGTTAACAACGCTCGAAAGCTCGAAACTGAAGTTGTGTGTGTGTGTGTGTGTGTGCAGTTGCCAGTTGCCATTTGGCTAATGGTTACATAAATACATACATACATACATACATACATAAATACATACATTCAGGCATGCATAGCTACAGTGATGGTCAAAAGATTAGAGCACAAGAAGATTAAATTGCTGCAATTAACCAGAACAAAAATCCTTAAAGTTTCTCATTTAGCGATCGATTCGTAATAAATTATAAACAATTTTTTAACAATTGTTTTTCGTCAAAAAAAGAAAGGAAAAGAAAGACAAGTTAATTACCTAAGCAGTAAATTTGTTGTTATCACTTAAAAAGGATTTTCGACTTATTTATTTGAGCTTTGTTTTGACAATTTGTGAGTTCCATAAAAATGGGTCTCTGACGACGGCCCAAGCTCATTAATATATTATCAGGGAATACCATGAATATCGGTCAGAAAATCACTGAATACCAACGAACTTTTGGGCAGTGACTTGACCGACCTAAGTCTGGGCTCTCAGATAAAGATAATATTAATGCTACGATAAGCATAATTTGCTTGATATTGTCAACAAATAATAAAAAGATTTCCGCTGTTTGTTTTCATTTTTAGGAACACATTTTAAAATGCAAATTCAATCATTTTTGAGTTGAAAATGTTATGAAACTCTTCTGGGAAAGAACGATTTATATTTTGGTGTTATTTTTGCAACCGCAGCTATAAATCGAATTGGACGAGACAAACCGATAAACCGACAACCAGTTGACCAGAGTCGGTAGTGGGTAGCGGGACAAAGTGTGGATATATGTTTGTATACAAATTGTGCCTGCAGCTGTTATTATATAATGTTCCCGGAATGAATAATTATTTAAAAAAAAAAATTGCGAATTTCTCCAATAATTTTTTTTAAAGAATACATTAATAATTAAACAGACTTAACTACTTCTACAACTTGATTATCCTGTTGCTTAAGATGAATGAAGAATTTCTACAGAAAAGTGAATCGAGTGGGCTTTGAATTGAATGTTGTCACAGCTGCTTTTGTTTGTTAAACTTTATTTCATTCAGTAAACAAAAAAAATTCTCGACAGCAGCACACGTTTTATTGGAATTTTTCCCAATTTAATTTACAATATTTTTGGACATTTCCGATTGTAAAAATCATTGCATGTAAAAATTCGTAACTTGCAAACGACGGCAAATAAAAGAAATTTATTAAATATCAGAAGAACAACAAATAATTTGGCTAAATGCAGACTAGCGAAGATCGAGATCACCCGGCTGAGACGGAGTCCACTTCTCGGACACCGGGTGAGCTGCGACTGGGACTCATCGCTGACATTGGACGCTTCAGACCTAAGACAGCCACGCCCATTCAGTACTACAACTTTGTAAGGGAGTTATGCATATTGAACGACTGCGGCATCGATGAGGCCATGGTGAGGACACCGGACATGTGGACGAAGCTTGCCAGGGATCAGATGGAACTCTACAAATCGGTGAGTGTGTGGAAATCTTGAAACTCTATTCAAACTCATACTGAAAATTCTATTGCAGAAGCTGCACGCAGCTCTGCCCATTCCCGTGCCGCGTCACCTCATCTATCGGGCCTTGCAAATGCAACGTGCCGGCCGCTGGAAGATCATTTCGATGCCAACGGCGAGCGGTGCATCCACCAGTTATGCAATGGAATCCTATGCGCCGCCCAGCGAACCAACCAAAATGCAAACACGCCTGCAAGCCCAACAGCCACGCTTTGACAACCTGGCCGAATCTTTGTCCTGGTCACCGGGCCAATCGAAGAAGTTGCGGCCGGATGAGCAGCAAGCCCAGCAGTCAAGCATCCCATCCAAATTGTGCCCCCGAGAAGTGATAAGTGGGCGGCCCAAAACGCCAGTCAAGGTCAAACAGCAGCAGCAGATGCCGCCATCGAACGAGAAGAAGCCGAGCATTGCGGAGCAGCAGAAGAAGAAGAAGAAGCAGGAGATATCCTTGAGTGGCTCCCAACAATGAGCATTCAAGTGATAAAAGCAAAAAAAAAAAAGTCTAATTCAAATGAAATAATTTAGTATTTTTTGCACTTTATTAATAGTATTCGAAATTTGTTGTTTAGATAATTAAAATAAAATAATACAAATAAAAAATTAAATTAATTTAATTATTTTGCTACCCAATTGGGTACCTCAAAGTGCACAAATACCCTTTATTTGACACGATATTTAAATGGTGGATTAATTTGTATGTTTCAACTATGAACAAAAAGCAAATTCTGATTGCTAAAAATCGCTTCAGTTGGTGATCAAAACTTTTGTTGGCCCCTTAAAAAACTCGTTAAAGGCTGCATGAAATAAAGTTGACTTTTTTTGCTGTTTTTTTTTTTTTTTTTGTTTTGTGTATATATAAAACAAACAAAAATTTGGCAACGTTTCGGGAGCAGGTAGCTGCGAAAAAAAATAACGCTTAGAAAACCGCAAAAATGCTTTTTAGGCATTTTTTTTTATTAGCTTGTGGACCATAGAAACATGTGTTTGTATGTATCCAAAACACATATATATATATATATATATATATATATATGTATATAAACTATATGCGAGGCATGTATTTAATATCACACACAGGCATAGTTATGTATCTATGTATCTATGGCTGTGCTTATGTATCTGCGGCACGATGTTCGCCAGCATTTGATGAACCGTTATTCAGGCAACGCACAGCATAGGCAATAAAACATATGGGTTGCTGTTGCTGTTGTCGCTGTCGTTGTTGATGTTGTTGCTGTTGTTGCTCCACAGTCAACTAGCAACAACATCAACAAAAAGACAAAAAGATAAATGAAATCAGCAAAAACACAGCAAAAAAAAAATTCGCAAATAAAAAAATTTAATTTTTTTCTCTTGTTTTTTTTTTTTTATTATTTGCGAATCGGCACGCAGTTGCCAGTTGAGCATTTGACCTAAATACAGTTGTTGTTGTTGTTGTTGTTGTTGTTGTTGTAGTTGTAGTTGTAGTTCTCAATAGGCTATACTTAACGCGCTTTTGTGCGTCGCCATAAAAGACAAAAAAACCGAAGGCAGCGAAATAAAATAAAACGGCAAATAAAAAGAATTTGCTGTTAGATGTTGTTGTTGTTGTGGTTGTTGTTTGTGCTGTCGCTGCTGCTGCTAATTTCGCGAAAAAAAAAATAATAATAATGCGAAAAAGCGAATTCTATTCCGCGTACGTCGGCGGCCGAAAAGCAGGCATGAAATGAACAACTGTACACAAAAAGCAAAAAGTCACTGTCGACGCTAACGCTGACGCTGCTGCGAACGGCGACGGCGACGGCGACAGCGACGTAAGCGTCGACTTGAACGTCAGCGCGTCACTTTAACTCTTGTTCTTTTGCTTTGACTTTGTCTGCTGCTGCTGTTGCTGCTGCTTCTGCTTTGGTGCCTGCTAAATTTATAGCCACTTACGCATGACGCCAAAAAGCAGCTGACAAAAGCTCGCACACGCACACACACACATACACACACACACACAGATGTGAAAGCTGACTGCGTTTGCGTTGCTTATGACTTCTAACGGCTTAAACAGGCAGCAAACACACACACACACACACACGCAAACACACACATGCACACACAAACACACATGCATACATAGCGAAACGTAGGCGCTAACTAGGCAGCCAACTAAACTTAACTAGCGCCCTCTGCTCTGTGTTGCCAAGCTGCAAAGGCGCAGCAGCAAGCAGCGCCGATTACGCAATGCGTTCATTGCTTAACACACACACACACACATACTAACACCAACACAAGCCAAGAGGAGCAGTAGCAACAACAACAACAACAGTGTTTTTGTTTCGTTTCCGTGATCGACGCGTTTGCAAAAAAAAAAAAAAAAACAAAAACAAGAAGAAGAAAACTAAACAGTAAAAAAAAATTCGCAAATAGCTAAACTTGCGTTGCGTGCGACCCAATTGGAAATTAGACACACAAAGGCCAGCAAGCGAACGAAAGAGGTTCTTCTAGTGACAGATGTACTTGCCTCAAATGCCTAAGCATATCGCCACAAGTTTGTGTTTAGTTAGGTATACATATATATAATAAATATAAATATATATAATATATATAAATATTTTTTCTTTATAATACATTCTTTTTTTTTTTTTTTTTTGGTTTGGTTTGCACAATTTGAATAACAATCGCAGTCGTATATAAAATGTTGTATTTTGAATTGATACCATTTTAAGTATGGGTTAGTTTAGCTTTTTTTTTTTGTTTTGCTTGCTTTTCTTTTGGCTTTTGTTGGCTTCTTTTTCTTTTTGTCAGCGTTAGAGCATTTCAGTTTTGAAGTCATTTATTTTGTGGGCTCTGCGAAGCGTTTGGCCTGTCATGTTGCCCAACCGAAAAGAGAAATTTTTGCATTCGTTTGTGTCTGTCGCTGACCTTTTGGCTTGACCGTGGGCGTGAGTTTTTGCAAAAAAAAAAAAACCAAAACCGAAAACTAAAAAAAAAAAAACGAGAGCCGAAAAAAAATTAGTTGCGAAAAATGTTTCTAGCGGGTTTGCCGGCCAGTTGAAATTCAATGCTATCTACAGATACACATACAGACACACGCACACCACCGCAATCTGCGCAAATTAGTTCAGTGGGTGCCTGTGTGGCTGCTTCTTGTTGTTGTTGTTGTTGCTGTTGCTGTTGTTGTTGCTGTTGTTGCTGTTGCCAGCTGGCGCGGCGTCATTTAAATTTAGCAATGAGCGCCGTCAGCCGGCAAAATAACGTATTGAAAATCATAAAAAGAAACAACAACAGAAATTCGCACATATCTGTCCTTGACACACATTACGTATACGCAATTTACGCAGCCCGCTCATTGCGTGTGCGTGCGTGCGAATTAGCTATGCGTCTGTATCTGTGTGTGTGTGTGTGTGCGACCTACTTACGTATCTGTCAGATACAGATAGCACCATATGTTTTCAGCATTCGCATATGCGAAACTAGTCAAATCAGCAGCTGCCTCCTCTCCACAACCTATTTCACCACTCTCTCTTTCTATCTATCTATCTATCTATCTATCTCTCTCTCTCTCTCTATCTCTCTCTCAGTCTCTCTCGGGCCGGAAGTGTTGCCGCTTTTCGGCATTTGGTTTTGGCATCTCTATCGAACACTCTGCTGCATTTTTGGCATTGATTGATCGCGTCGCATTGCCGGCAGTTCAAAAGGTGCAACAACAGACAAATTGCATGAGTGCAGCCAAAAAAAAAAAAAAATAAATACATAAATACACGGAAAAAAAAATCTAAAAAAAAAAGAAAAGATAAATACTTGCATAATGTGCAATGCATTTTCGGGCAGCTGTTATAATGGCTAATAAATGCGTGGCTAAAATGTTGGCCAGAGATCAGCGCAAACAGCCGAAGATCAGCCGGGTCAACAGCACCTAACAGCCAATGAATAATTATGCTTTAATCAAATCCAACAATTAATTATAGACGAACCGGGGATGCGGTTGCGGAAGTGATTCAACTTGTGATTGACTCACTGCTGAAACAGATCAATTTCATCATGCTTATATTTGAGCATTTAGAAAATTAGCTGATTGCTCAAATACAAATGTTATCGCAAATCGAAGGGTTGAATTTTACTCAGATTTATATATAATTTGGTTTGAGAATGGGTTTCAAATTGAACAAACTGGATTAGCTGAAGATAGTTTTAGCAATACAGTTATGTTTATACATAAAATACAAATAATTTATCTGGAATGTTCACTGCTGAATAATAAATATTTTACGCACAATGCAGATAATATTATGAGAGCTTGTCAAACCAATAGTATATATATATATATATATATATATATATATATATGTAGATAGCATATATGTTACTCTTAAGATTTAATAATAATTTTAATAATTAACATTGTGGGATTTAATTCTGCAAAATGAAGAAATTAGAAATAGGTTCACATGTATGTGCATAATATGGCTATGTACAAATGTATTTACTATTTATGTACTACATATATACATTCATATGTATTAATATTTACTTGTATTTCTTGCATTTTCATTTAATGCATTTTATTGCTGTTTACTTTGCATAATTTTTATAATTATTATTTTGAATACAATTTCTTCGATATGTTGAAATAGAATTTGTATATTTGTCTCTCTCTTTCTCTTTCTTGCTCTCCCTTTTCTTTTCACTCGCCCTCTCTCTCTCTCTCGGTCTCTCTCTCTCTCTCTCTCTCAGTCATTCTTGATATCTCTCTAATGTCATGCAACGGGCACGCTGCGTACGTGCCTTGGGCTTAACTCCATACAAAGGGGCAAAGAAAAGTCAGGGAAGTGCGGAAGTGTGTGGCGCATGCATGTATGTCACTATACAATAGATAACATACTATGTATGTATGTACGTATGTATGTATGTACGTACGTATGTATGTTCGTATGCACGTAGTAAATGAGGAATAAGCAAAAAAAAAATGTCAAGTGCTGGCAAAACGCACTCTTTCCCTCTCCCTCTCCCTCTTCCTCTTCCTCTCTCTCAGCTGATAAACGTTTCACAGTGTTTGTTTGTTTTTCTTTTTGATGTTGTTGTGTTTGTTCTTGCTAAAATCCAAACTATAAATTCCAATATATAACGAATGCAAGCAAATCGTGAAGGATCTGCCTGAAATCATCATAATAATTATGATCAGTTTTGGCAAATGTGTTTTTTTTTAATGCATTTCAGAATTTATACAAGTTTTTCGCAAGTTTCTCTATCGATTGGATTTCTACTGGCAATGATTGACGAGTTTCATCTTCTTCGATAGCTGATAAGTCAAACGAACGATTAATCGCTTGACAGGCAGTTATCAACAATTGATTAATCAGTTTTTGCTTGCTTTTCATCAATTTTTTGGCTTGTCAGAAACGTCGCGTTCGAACTCAACAAATGAAAATGGCGAACGTTGCCGATTTTTTAGGTTCTTCCGGAAGAGTTTCTCTATATGTCCTTGGTGCGCATATCGTGTGGCAAGTTAGCAAAATAAAGGCGCCCCCGTTACGGTATGCCAATTTATGAAATATGAAATATGCTGCAGGCAAATTTCCAATTATAAGCAGAAACCAATTTTCCCCCCCCAGAACTTCTGCTGTCACGGCAATTACGCAATTTGTAACGCATTTGTCGATTGATTTGGAGGCCATATGTTTGCCAAACATGCGAATTGTGTAAGCAGCAGCAGCACCAGCAGCAGCAGCAGCAACAGCGACAGCAGCAACAGCGACAGCGACTTTGGCAGCGACGCTAGCCGAAAGCAGAGCGGAATTGGCAAAGAGAATTCGCGAATTGGGCAAAAAGAAAGATCACAAAATAAAAGCATAAATTCAAACAGGCAAACAATGCTCACACACACGCAAACACGCGCACACACACAAACAAACAAACGGCCGTCAGCATTTGGTGCTCTTCAACTTGACTTTGAAAAAAAAAAAAATGTTGAGAGAGCGCCGCGCAGAATAGAGCGAAATGTTTGCGAATTGTGCGTGTGTAAGTGCGAGCGAGTGCGAGCGAGCCAGAAGTGGGCAAGCGCTCTGCTCGCTCTTGTTGCTATCGCTCGCTGCTCGCTGCTTGCTGCTTGATATTTTGGCAACATTTTTGATGTCGCGGCCCGGCCTCATTTCGCTTGTGTTGGCTGCGGTGCGTGCGATCGTTTTGTTGCGAATATAAAATATTTTTTGTTTTTTTTTTTTGTTTTTTGCATGCGTTGTTGTTGTTGTTGTTGCCACGCGTGGCTCACGCACTATTTTTTTTGCAAGTGATTTTTGTTGTGGTTTGCCGCTGCCGACGTCGTCAGTTCATTGACTTTTTGTGCGTGCGTTGAGCCTATGAGCGATAAATGTTACTGCTGTTGTTGTTGTGCTTGTTGTTGTTGTTGTTGTACACCATTTTTGTGCGTGTCGTTGATCTTTCGGTTAAAACTAGCAACAACAACAGTAGCTAGATTTGCCTTTAGGTTCAATGAACTTTTTTGCGTTTGATTTTGTATGCTATTTTTTTTTTTCTTCTTTTTTGTTTGACGTTGCTGCTCTCGTTGTTGTTGTTGTTGCTGTTGTTGTTGTTGTTGCTGTTGCTGCCTCAGCGTTTGAGCAAAACAATTTTTTTTTTTTTGGCAATATTGTTGCTGCTGTTGTAACACAAAGTTCAATAGACTCGCGAATTTTATGTTATATCTTTTGTTGCGTTGTTCTTGTTGTTGTCTTTGGGCCTACTGCGTGAATAAATTAATAGACGTAGTCATCGCCTTGTGGCACTTCTGAGTCGGCTTCTGACACAGCGTCCAAATATACAAATTGGCGATAAATTGAAAATCGACCAACAACCATTATTATTATGTATATTTTATGTGTGTGTGTGTGTGTGTGTGTGTTTATTAGGAGTTACAATAATATCCGTCAGTGGATTGATTGATACTTATACATGGCCATCATATCAGAGACATGTTGATTATGGCTTTCTTATCAGTGCTAGCCTGAATAAATAAGATAATGCCACAAACTTTTTTTTTTGGTATGTATTTGTATTTGGCTTGTATTGCATTTAATGTACTTTAATCCTCTTTATTATTCAGCATTTTGCTAACAGTTTTATTGTTGATAACATTCAATGCAATTATTTTTAGAACTTTTGCCTAAGCATTTTTTTAATTAATGTTGGTTTTTATGATGTACAAAGTTAAAATAAATCTGAAACTAAACTGATTAAAGAACGTAAAGTTGTTGCCTATACATTTTCCCATAATATATAGCATTTTGTACTTGCAACATACGCAACATGTTCCGCATAGATGTTAGAAAAAGTCAGTCAATATAAATATCACAAATAGCTGATATTTCTTTATAATTTATATTGAATGTTAATAGTTAATTAGAAATGAAATACTTTGTAAAGTTTGAATATATTTTTAATTTACAGTAAAATTGTGAATCCGACTGTGACCGGTTATTTTTCTCTGTCTTCCTCATTGTTTCTATTGATGAAACAATTTGTCTTTTTGTTGCGCGTCTCAGACAGCACCGCAATTCTTTATTATCTATGCAAAATTTATGCATTTTGCTGCCCCAAAAAGTAAAAGAAAAAAAAAAAATATATATATATATATATTAAATAAGGGCACAACTTTCGAAAGTTATCTGGCCATGGGAAGTATGCAATGACCGATGGATCCAATGATGATACCAAGTTTCTGCTTGGTGAAATTTTAAATGTCTAATTGCGGCAACAGTTGCTGTTGTTGTTGTTGTTGCTGTTGTTGTTGCTGTTGCTGGTGTTGCTTATTGTTGCTGTCTGTGTGGCATAGAGACACATTTGCAGTGGTATATTATCTATGTACTTAGTTTAGTCCCTTTCATTTATTTGTTGTATTATTTTTTATTATTTTGTTTTTTATTTCTTTTTGCTTAGTGCAAGAAAGTTGCTGGAACCGGATTTATGCAAAATTCGAGGGCTACAAATGACATAAAACATGCAAAGAAATTTCATCGCAACTTTTTAGTCATAAAATAGAAGAAAAAAAACACACACACACACACACACACTCGAATATAATTAGCTTTATATTGCTTAGGAGCTGCTGTTAGCGGGTTCGTCGCTGTCAAAGCAGCTTTTTTTCCCAAGGCGCCAAATTAAATGCAATAAATAAGTAAATAAGTTCATTTGTAAGATGTGTGTGTGTGGTGTGTGTGTGTGTGTGTGTGTGTGTGTGTGTGTGTGTGTGTGCGTGTCATCAGTTGGAAATGATTATGTAAGTAAGTGTAATTAAAACAGCAGCAATTGCAGCGACAATAACTACAACAGCAACAGCAACAATGGCTAACTGAATTAACCTTGTTCTAGCCCAACGGAAATTGCACACACTCACACACACACACACTCATACACACACACACACACACCTTCAAAGGGGCACGCAAACGCAGCAATATATTTGTATCTTTGTTTGTATCTTGTAAGTCCTTGGTTATAATTAATCCACAATTGCAAACACACACACACACACACACACATATAGCTAATACACCCACACACACACCCACACACAGTCAACACGCAAGCGTCCAATGTTTTTTTGTGTTTTATTTTTTTGTTTTTTTTGTGGTTCTGTGGGTCGTCAACTGGTACGCAAAACGATCAGATAAATTGGCATTGGCACCTGGCACCTGGCTGGCAACTGCATGGAGGCTCCACTGACTCCATCAGCTCCATCCAAATGCTAATTGCCAATGGGTCAGCCTCAACTTGGCTTGCATGTCGCCTGTCCACGTCGCCGTTGCCGTTGTTCGCATTGCTATTAGCTGAAAAAGTCAGCAGAATGTGTCATGCAGCGACAAGCGATTCTCACTCCCCCTCTCCCACTCTATCTCTCTATCTCTCTCTCTCTCTCTCTATCTCTCAGTTGTAGTTGTGCAACAAGCATACGCAGCGTGTGCAGTTATTAAGTCAATTTTATTATTTATAACCAGAAATGTGGCAAAGGTAAAAACCTAAAAATTAATTTCAATTTATTGAATGGATTCAAAACTGAATCAGAACTGGTTCCATATTTATTGTGCTCAAAAGTGACTACAAACTAAATCACATTTTTATTAGTTGCTAAAGAAAATAAACAAAAAAAAAAAAAACCAAAAACAATTCAATAATAAAAAAGAAGCAGTTGTAAAATGTACACAAAATATGATTATTATTTCTGAGCTTGAATAATCGTTAATTTGGTTCACAAGTATTTCGTATATATATATATATATATGTATGTATGTATGTATGTATGTATATGCATTTGTGTAAGCTATTCAGCTAATGTTATGCATTATGATTGTACAATATTTGTCGCTGTCGCTGTGTAAATTAGAAGGCAGCTGCCAGATAAAAGCAACAAAAGCAGCAACAACAACAACAACAAAAACAACAACAACAGCAGCAGCAGCAACAACAGCAACAATAATAATAACAATTGAATAACGCAACTGAGAAATGCGCAATAATTGATGCACGCAAAATGCAATTACGAATTGAGGTGCAAGCAATAATGCCACAGGCCGCATGCAGGTGTTGCACATGCCAGAGCGAGAGGGCATGCTTTGTATATGTGGGTAATGAGTCGTAGGTGAATGGTTGGCCACACTAAACCGAGTGGATGGGTGTTGCTGTTGCTGCTGTTTTTGTTGCTGTTGTTGTTGCTGTTGCTGGTGGGTGGGGGGAAGGGGGGAATAAGTGCTAGCTGCACATAATTGCGTTATAGTTTGTAGTTGTTGTTTGTTGTTTGTTGTTGGTTGTTTGCTGTTTGCTGTTGGCAATGTGAACACGATAACACGCACGCAGAAATGCCGCAGTTTTAGGGTTACCATATTGTAACAGCAACATCAACAGCAACGGCAGCAGCAGCAACAGCAGCAGCAACAGCAGCAGCAGCAACAACAGCAGCAGCAATCAGATGCGCACGCTCTCACTGCGCTTTGCTCTCTCTCTTTCTCTCACTCTCCCTCTCTCACTCCCTCACTCACGCTCTCTCTCTCTCGTGGCACGCTCTTGCATTTGCATTTGTTGCAAGTCTCTTGTTGCAGTCTCTTAAGCAGCCGGCAAACTTAGCGCACACATTTTGTTTGGCTTTGCAATGCTTATTAATCACTTCCTTCTTGCGTTTTACACGCGCATCGCACCGGCCACTGCACCACCCACACCACCCACACCACCCACCCCACCACTCGAGCACCTCAAGAAATAATCAAACATCCCACCGCCCTTCCACCCCCCCACAAGCAAGTCCCCAACGTTCCAGTGGCGTCATGCATTTTGTGCATTTGTCAGCGAACGGCAGCTACACACACACCAGACACACCAGACACACACACACACACACCAGACACACACACACACACACAACCTTGAAGAGGGTGTGGAGTACTTTCATTGCTTGGCCACTGAAATTTATATAAATATTTAATTATGTGTGCATTATAAAGCTAGACGCCTCCTGCAAACAGCTCCAACTTTATAATTTGACTTGCTTTCCAGGTTTGCTGCTTAATCGATAGTTATCAATTATTTATCGATATCGACACATTGACATTGCGTATGTCAGCACCTGCATTACAAAAAGCTTTGATAACTAGTCTGGGGAAGTAATAAATATTAAAGTGGCCCTTTTTTTCCCGTGTAAAAGTTTACGTAAAACGCACAAAGTGCAGTTGGCAATACATACATACAATTCATACATAAATATATATATATATATTTATTTTTATATATATATACATACACATATTAGTAGTGCTAATAAGAATATGACTCATTTTATGTTGACAAAATCGATACCAATTTTCGACAAAATTTTCAATATGAAGAAAAAATTCAATTATGGAAAACATTTGTTCTTATCTGGGAAGGTTTTTAAGCATTATTATTTTTTATCAAATACTAAAAATTTTCAACTATAATATCTTGTTATTTGAGAGATTTAGCTGAGAAGACTTTACTATTATTTGACTACAATTATATTGATAAATGTAAATTATAATTTATTAAAAAAAAAAAAATTAATATAAAATACATATTAAAATTATTAAGTTTAGGGACTTTTATTATTATTTATATTAATTTTATAAAATATATGTCAACTTTTAATTGTTGCTTATGTTCAGTATTGCTTGCTCGTGCTTAAATTAAAATTTTAACTATATTTGAAGTAATTTTTTTTTTAAATTTCCAAAAAATGGGGAATTAATATTATTTTGATCGCATACAATTTCTGTCCTTAAAGTGGCAATGCAAAGTGTTTGTCACTCAATCAACCACAAGATGATGTACATTCAACCATTCATTCATTCATTCATTCATTCAGCCACTCATTCATGCATTTATTCGTTCATTGATTCGTTCATTGATTCGTTTGCTGTGATCAGTTGATCTGGTTCATTCATGCGCTTCACACGCTTCCGCATTCAATTGCAAAAAGAAACAATAAGAAATGCATAAGTCGCCAATCAACAGTTTTATGCAATGCAAGTATACATACATACATATATATATATACATACATATATACATATATATATATATGTGTGTTTTTTTTTTATGATTTTCCTTTGTATTGTACCTTTTCTTTAATCGAAAACGCGTGCTCAGCTGTGCTGTTTTGAGAGAGTGGGGCATGCACGGAGTAAGCGGGAGGCGCCACCTTTCGTAACGGCAACGACACGCAGCTCACACGCCAAATGATTAGCAGCAATTACGTATAAATTTCATACACACACACACACACACATACATATACAATTATGTATGTTTGTGGGTATATATTTAAAACGTGCTTTGATTGCGCCCAGTCCTCCTTCCCCCCCCCCCCCCCCCAGTCCACCGCGCAGAATGGCACTTTTCACAGCGATTAAAATGTTCGCCCACGCATAAGAAATTGTCTAGACTCATTTTGTCCAAGAAAAGGTAACTGTTTGTTTTGGCTAAAACGCATATTGTACCAAAAACAAGGAGCAAAACAACTGAGACAAAACGGCTTTAATCATTTGCAATGTTAAAAACACTTTTGCCATCTTTAAATAGTTGAATAAATTGCACATTTTTTTATCATTCCTCTTTTTATATATTTATTTTTTATTTTTATTTTATTTTATTAGAAAGAACTTGATCCGAATATTGAAATATTACTCAGTTTGTGTTTTTTTTAATAAAAGCTAATTTTGAGTGTTTAAGAGAGAAAGAAATTTCTGCAGAAAGTATGGATTTTTGTTTATCAAGCTAATATATACACAATCTTGTCACTCATTAGTGCATCGATACCATTGACTGATATCGATATAAATCGATTGCCGATGCCAGATAAAAAGCATAATTTATAAATTATATCTGAAAAACACTCACACAAAATGAGTCTCAGCAACAACTTAAAAGCGAAAAAGTTTTGTGTGTGCAGGGTATCTAGCAGTCGTGCCTACCTCTCCCACTGAGAGTTGAGGACACAAATTGCTTGCATTGCTTGATATAAGCAACCTTTCAACTGCAACGTGAAAACTATTTACACTAGTCTAGTGTTGCTGTTGTTGCATGCTTGCTATTTGTTGCTGCTGTTGTTGCTGTTGTTGCTGTTGTTGTTGTTGTTGTTGTTGCTGTTGTTGTTGTTGCAGTTCGATTCGAACGTCATTTGCCATTACTCGTAAATGTCACATATTTATGCTGATGATAACGGCGCTCTTTGCCGTTTCGAGCGTGCGAAACTGGCAAAAAAAAAAAACGCTGCTGTTGGCAACGATCACCTTACAATCGCCCGCAACCCTCTCCGCCCCCCCACCCGTAGCACCGTTGGCACTCCCCATCGGACGATCATGCAACAATTTGCTGTCAACAAACAAAACGCAGCAAGCGCTGTGCACAAAACTCTCTAAAAATGACTAAAGTAAAATTGATTTGTCACGCTGCGCATAAATTGCACAAAATGCAACTGTTATTGTTGTTGCTAATGTTGCTGCTGTTTCTGCTGTTGCTGTTGCTGCTGTTGCTGTTGCAAGTGCTGGAAGCTGCAGTCATTGCAGTCACTTTGCAATGCTTTTCAATCAATAGAAATAACCTTTTTCCATTATTTTCTTAACAGTTTGCTTGAAAGTTGAGCCAAGCTGTGTGTGTTTTTTTTTTTGTTTTGGCCACTTTTGCCATTTCATCAATTAGGCGTTAATTTTTGCAGCTTGCAATTTAACGGTGCTAACGTTTTATTAATGAGCTAACGCATTTGGGGCCTGGGAACCAGCTAGAGAAACCCGTACAACAAACAGAAACAAATACGACAACAACAACAACAACAACAAAACTCAAATTAAAAACTAAATAAACAAAAATAAAATTGTCAATTTTCTTAAATAAGGAAGAAAAACATAAATAAATAAATAAGTAGCTGTCAAGGCCAAGGTCAAAGCCAAAACAGATTGGCTTAAAGCGAGCACCAAATTTTGAACAAGGGTTGTTCTTGGAGTTGTCGCTGTTGTTGTTGTTTTTGTTGTTGTTGTTGTTGTTGTTGTCGTTGTTGTTGTCGTTGTTGTTGTGGTTGGGCGGAAGTCAGCAACGTCTGCGCTTTACTTTTGACAATGGCAAGTGAATGCAAAGATCGCAGCAGCAAATAAACAAAAAAAAAAAAAAAACAAAATGGACATGTGTGTGTGTGTGTGTGTGTGCACAACAATTGCCTGGCGGCGAAGGTTTCAATTTTAATTGAAATTTTTTCTCTTTTTTTTTTTGCGCAATTGCAAAAATTGCTTTAATTAGCCACAACCCGCGTGTGTGTTTGTGTGTGTGTGTGTGTGTGTTTTAGTTTTGACTTATTTTGGCTGCTGCAGTAATCTGAGCAACCCACACACACACACACACACACACACAGATACACACACATGCCAACTGTCAGCCGTCATGTTCGCTCGAGCGCTTTTTGATGGACAGCTGCTAAGCGGACACGCCCCCCTTCAGCTGCCCGCCCCCCTCAGAGCACAACGCATTTCACATGCTTCTTTATTGATTCTCAGCATCAACACACAAATGTTTTTACAGCAGTTTAAAATTTAAAAAAAAAAAAATAATTATTTATGACTTTGCGCGAAATTAGATTTTAAATTAAAAAAAAAAGACGTACAAAAAAAACAGTTATTTAAGAGCGCAATCTTAATTTTCAAATTATTTGTAAAATTGTTGTTATTGTTCATAGAGAAAAAATTTGTTCAGAATTTTGGTAAAATCGCCACAAAATCGTCTCAGTGGAAAGTCAGTCAAATTGGAAAAAATGAGTCGCAAATTTTAAATGTATTTAAATTAGATAGTTTTTTTCCCCCAATTTATGTATTTGAATTTATAAACTAATTGAAATGTAAGTTTTTTTTAAAGCAATATCTTTAAATATTTAATAATTTAATAACAATATGAGCGACAAAAGAAATAATTAATGGACAATTATATTATTTTATATTATATTAAAAAAAGACAAGGAAAAATCAGTCTTTGTTTTCGATAGATAAGTTTTTAAAGATTTTCTAAATAAGAGTTTTTTTTTTTGTTTTTAAACTTACCTTAAACTAAAACACTCGCCAGTCGGGCGTTACCCGTCCAGCAATCCATAAGTTTCAATTTTCAATTGATTGGTTTTTGTTGTTGTTTGCTGTTTGTTGTTGTTGTTGTTGTGTTGTTTGTTGTTTTGGGCTGTCTTTGTCGTTGTTGTTGTTGGTGTTTATGTTGTTGTTGTGCTTGCCTTCTTTCTTGTGTTGTTGTCGTCGCTGCAGCAGCAGATGTTGTTGTTCTTGTTGTTTGTTGTTCTTGTTGTTTGTTGTTGTTGTTTGTTGTCGCTTTTGGATTCGATTTGTTTTGTTATGCTTTATTTGATTCGCCTTGATTTTTGCTTCGCTTCACACTTTTTGCACACCAAAAATTGTTGCGCTTTTGATGACGTTGTACAACACTGTTGTCCGAAAAAATTAACCGTAATTAGAATGTTTATTTGCTTTTGCCAAGTTTTGTTGCCCAAATGAAATTGTTCAATTTGTAATCATTTTATATGCTTGCTTTTGGTGTTTGTTATTTTTATTTTTGTTATTTTTTTTTTTTTATTTTGTCATTTGTTTATTATTATTATTATTTTGTTTACTTATGTTGTTGTCGATAAAAATTTAATTGGTCCAGTTGGTTGCAAATTTTTCCTCAAGTTTGCTTTCAAGAATGGGTGCATGTGTGTGTGTGTGTGAGTGTGTGTGAGTGAGTGTGTGTGAGTTGGTGTGTGAGAGAGAGAGAGAGTTGGTTTCAATAGCCAGAGAGCGCTGCCAGAGTTGTAGCGTGTTGATTCTTGTTGTTGTTGTTGTTCTTTTTGTTGTTGTTGTTTTTGCCGTTATCGATAAGCTTTTTACTGAGTTGCCTATCGATTCGCCGAGATTTCGTGTGTGATTTTCTTTAAGTTTTACACGCTTTCTTCTTCGTTGAAATTTAGAATTTTGAAGAATATGCTGCAATGACAAAATTACAAAAATCATTAATAAATTAGTGAATATATAATATAAAAAAATTTGTAATTTAATTAGTTAAACGCATAAAAATAGATAAAAAATATCAGATATGTATTCGAACGGTAAATGATGTCCTTTACACCTGTTCCACTTGCAACTTTGACGGCAAATTTAATTTATTTCCTAATGTCCTGTTTTAACTTCCTGTTTTGAATATGGCTACAATTTGCTTTAACTCTCATTATGTCCTGGCTTTTCAAAACATTTCAACAAAACCAAAAACAACAAAAACAACAAAAACAAACAACAAACTTTTTGAAAACACTGCACACAAAATAGTCAGCCAACAACAACAACAAAAAACAACAACAATAACAAAGCTCAAATGTAGGCTATGGCAAATGATACAGATTGGAGAGCGAGAGACAGAGACAGAGAGAGAGTGAGAGAGGGAGATGGAGAGGGAGAGAGTGGGGAGAAAGGGTGGGTGGACAAACTGCAGTCAAACAATTTGACGTAAAACTTTCACTATTTTAATTACCTAGCGCAAATTGTTGCCGTTGTTATTGTTGTTATTGTTCTTGTTATTGTTCTTGTTGTTGTTGTTGTTGTTGTTTTGTTATGTTGCAGCACAACAAAAGCAATAGCAACCAATGCCAAAGTCAGTTTGTTGTTGTTGTTGTTGTTGTTTGTCGCTGTCTCAAAAAGTCTGGCAACTGTCTGCGGTTGCTTCAAGTGCCCTGCAATACAAGTGCAACCAGACACACACACACACACACACACACACACAGACACACTCGCGTACAGCGGGTATGGCACATGCATGAAAACTTTTGAGCAGCATTGTTTGTATTGTTGTTGTTGTGGCTGCAACATGTGGCAGGCTTAATTATGACGTTGAAAAGTCACAGCGACAAAGTCAGCAGCTAAATTATGAGCTCGAACAACAACAACAACAATACACTAAAAAGTTTAATTTTTGTTAAGTTTTGTGTGTGTGTGTGTGTGTTTTGGGCGTGACATCATCATTTTGAATTCATTTGTTCTTGCAACAAGAGCATATTTTAATCAGCTTGCAGCATCTCGTATCAACTTTATCAGCATGTTGAGCACTAAAAGGCGTCTCTAAAAAGTTTGGCTGGCATTGAAAAACTTTTACTTTGCCGCATAAGTAGGTTGCACCCAAACCTCTCACTCACACTTACTCTATCTCTCTCTCTCTCTCTCTCTCTATCTGTTGCAGTCTGTTCAAAGTTCAAGTTCAACGCAAAAGTGTAAAATCTTAAAGCACAAAATGAGCTCAAATTCAAATTGTGTTGACATATTTTTTTTAGCATCAAATCGATATTCAAACATCAAATGAATTCCCATTTCGAATAGATGGTTAAATAATCGAATGTAAATTATAACTGCCAGGTTTGAAAGTGACTTGCCACGATCTGCTGGGGTTGCTGCTCGGAATGCAAGGAATGAAAAGGAAAAGGAAAAGCAGCAGCAGCAGCAGCAGCAGAAGAAGAAGCAGCTGAGTGCAGTCTGGGCCAAGTCAGTAAGAGCCAGTTAGTCAGACAGTTAGACAGACAGTTGGACAGTCTGGGTGGGAGTGAGGGGGTGGTTGAGGTGGGAGGGAGAGGGGTGTAGACAGGGCAACTGTGAAGTATAAACCAATGCCAGACAGTCAGTTGGGTTGGGGGTCGAGGTCGTGCTTGGATTTGGATTTGGGTTTGGGTTTGGGTTTGGGTTTGGGTTTGGGTTCGTTGTAGTCACAGTTGGGACTGACAAAGGTTGTTTGTTGTATTTACTAAACACGGCACACAGAGAGTAAATGTCTGTGACTAGACGCTGTCTGTTGTATGCGACCTTACAATAACTGCCACCCCGTACCCCTAACCCACACCTGACCACGCCCCAAGCCTGGCTGACTGCCTGCCTGGTTGCCTGCCTGGTTGCCTGGCTGACTGCCTGGCTGACTGCTTGCCTCTTGAAAGCGACTCAGGACTGCAACCCGCTGACGACGACAGCCTGATGACTAGCTGCTTAAAATGTCTGCACAGCTGTTTGATGTGTGTGTTGGTGTGTGTGTGTGCTGCATCAACAGTTGAAGTTGCAGCCATTGCAGCACACACAATGCCATCGACATATTTTTTAATGTTGCCAGACAGACAACATAACACAGCAAACGACAGGACACCTAGCCAAAAAAAAAAAAACAGAGACAGAGAGAGAGAGAGAGAGAGAGAGAGAGCGAGAGAGAGCGTGAGTAAGAGAGCATAAAACCCCTCGACAGTTAGTCGCAAGTTGCAAGTTGCACGTTGCACAAGTCGCAGGTGAATGTTGTTAAACGTGTGGAATGCAACTTGAAATGGGGCAGCTCGCAATGTTTCAAACACACACACACACACACACACACATATACATGTATATATATATATATATATGTATATATATATATATATGTGCATATACAATTTGGTTTTATTCTTGACAATGCACGTCGCGACGTCTTCTGTTTTAATTTCGTTTTCTTTTGTGCATTTTTTTTTATTTTTTTATTATTGTTGTTGTTGTTGTTGTTGTTGTTGTTGTTGTTGCTTTCATTTTGCATTTATGTTTAGCTGTCTGCTCTTATCGATTGTGTCGCTCACACATACATATAAATATATACATATATATATATATATATATATATAGTTATGATAAGCAAGGACTCTGCCCCTGCCCCTGCCCCTGCCCCTGCCCCTGCCCATCATGGTTGCCATGCGTGACCGACGCTGTTGACAATAAATTTATGCAATTATCATTAACAACATCATCTGCATTCAATTGGGTTGCACAACTTTTAGCAGCAACTGTGCGTCCCTCTTTTCTTGTCTCCTTCTCCTCCTCCTCCTCCTCTTCTTCTTCTTTTCATTTTCCACAGAAACAACAACAACAACAACATTGAGAAACTGCCTGTCTTCGCGTTTATTAGAAACTGCGGAATTTCTCAGTCGAGCGTTGACGGTTGCGCGACAAATTCGTTGAATTTATGAAATTTTAGAAGACTGCCTCAAAACCAAAAACAAGCACAAAAAACTGAACAGTTTGCGGAGCTCGAGTAGCAGGGCACATGTCACGGAATTGCACTGTGCAAATGATATCGCTGGCAAAAAAAAAACACATACAAATTTTGCAATGGCATCTATCACAAAATTTATTGGATGACATAAGTCCCCCCCCCCCCCAACAAATATATCAAACATACTCAAAAAAAAAAAAAAAACTACTTTCAGAGTGCACAGCTAATTTCAATAATAAATTTATTATTTATTTTATTCCATCGACTTTATTACTAAAGTAACAAATCAGTTAGATTAAACTGGGTCAAAAAAAAAAATTATATATATCATTATAATATATGAAATTGATGCTTCCTTCTGCAACAGTTTTACAATATTCCTAGACCAACCATATTCCTAGACCAACCATATATATAAAATCCTAATAATAATAAATGTGAATAATAAAAAAAAAAATACTAAATTAAATAATTTTCATAAAACAAAAAAGGGAATAAAAACTAATTCATAGATTGACAGCTAGACAAAGAGTGTTGAGCAACGATGAGTGTAGTGTTGCACAATTGTGAAATGAAATTGGACTGTACATAAAAAAAAACCCAAATACAATCAAATTGATCATCTTCTCTTCTCTTCGCTTCTCCGCTCTGAACGACAACTGTTGTTGGAGTTGAGTTGAGTTGGAACCAACATTTTATTGAACTTCTGATTATATCGTTGGACTGGAAGAATTGCTGACACTTTGCCTTTGCCTTGTGCAGTGGGAGTGGGAAGGGGGAAGTGCGGGGTGCGGGTTGCGGGTTGCGGATTGCGGATTGCGGTGGCCGGGTGTATTGAGTGTTCAGTTCAGGGGACTCGGGTCTCCGTTTGGTCAGTTGTCAGTTTCATATTCTCTGGTCGCTGACGTTGACTTTTGAGAGCGGCAATTTTGTTGCCTCCAATTGTTGTTCTTGCTTCTTCAACTTTTGCTGCATTTTGTTGTTGTTGCAAGTCTTGTACTTACCGAAAAAAAAAATGAAATGAAATGAAAATAATAATAATAATAATAATAATAATAAGATGGTATTCTTATTTTGTGTTTTGCCTATGTGTAATTCCAGGAATTCCGTCACTGATACGCTGCCATAAATGCAACTGCAACAACAACAACAACAACAACAACAGCGAAATATTATTGTTGCATTTTTCACAACGTCATTTTCTGGAAAATAAATGCAGTTTAAGAGACGGCTGGCCAGGTCTAGGGGCCCAGGGAAGAAGCCGTGTATAAAAAAAATAAAAAAAAAAATTTTTTGTTTGTTGTACAATAATTTATGCAAATATTGCAGACGCGCTAAAAAGCAGCAGCAACAAAGGCCGCACTTCCAACTCATGGGTAAGAGGGGTGCTGACGGGGGAGGGGGCTAGTAGCTGGGTTGGGTAGTAGAGTTGTGTGGGGGGGAGGGGGGGCATAAAGGTCTCTCTGGTCTGTCATGCAGTTGGTTGCTTGGTGACCAGGTCTGTCACTCAGTTGGACTCACTCTGCCACGGTGCCACGCTGCCACACAATTGAGCTTTGGGGAAGGCAAAAGTTTCAACATAACAAAAAGAATAGCTCAAAGAAGTATTCACAATAGCTGAAAAACTCATAAAAACAAGCACAGCTCAAAAGAAATATTCACAATGCGGATAAACTCGAGAAATGATTAATCTGATTGCATCGCATAAATAATTAATATTTGAAGTAAACCCAATAAAAAAAATACTTATTTTATATTTCTTTTTTTTTTTTTAATTATTTATTAACTTTTGGCATTACTAATTTAAAAAGAAAAACTAAATGTTGACATGAATTCAAAGCAGCTTTCACCAGCTGCCTCATATTGATTGTTGTAAAATGTATAATTTAGTATTTGGGTGTGTCGCACAACCAGACAGATATATTGATAGTTGCCAATATATATATATATATATGTATGTATGTACTTTATATGCTAATAGGTGCCAACATATATTTTGTCTTAGCTCTTCTCATATTCTGAATTGGTGACCTGAATTGAACCCTGAGACAGAAGCAGCCGTTTGATGGGCGTATTGCGTAGGCTTTTAACAAGGCGCCACTTGGGGCATTGTCACTTGTGCATTGAGTAGGAGTATGTGTGTGTGTGTGTGGGAATGTGTGTGTTTTTTGACATGTGTTTGCGGTTGATGCCGCCTTCTTCATTCGCACAAACACTTGAGCACGCATTTGGCGGCATCGTCAGCTGCCACTTGTGCGTTTTTTTTTCTCTTTTTCTCTCTTTTTTTTCTCAAAATGCAATCGATATGTGGAACACACGCATCCATACACACACCAAGACACACACACACCACAACACACACTTGCAAACAGTACAGCGGGTGGTGGCCTCAAATAATTAATAGTAATTTGTGGTGCACAACTTTGTCGCAGGCACTGCAATTAGAAGCCGCCTTGTTGGTGGCTCCTTCAAAAAAAGGAGACCCTACAAAATTATGCATAAACGCATTTTAGTGCGCCTACAAGTAGGCAATGCCCATTGAGGATGTCGCGTCAGTTGTGCCGACAAAGAGCAGGGGAACAGCGACGGGGAAACGGGTCTTACAGATCAGCCGATCCCGTGCTTTGGATGTGGAGTGGGGGTGGAGTGGAGTGGAGTCGTTCTTGTTCTTGTTGACTATGTGTAAAAGAATCCTTTTGAAATACCCTCTCGCAACTCGGAATGCCCAAAAGGGGTTTGAGGAAACTTGCGAAGACATTCAACTGGCAATTGGCAATTGACAATTGGCCCAGTTGCCAATATATATCATTAAAAATCAATTAACTTAAATAACGGTTTGTGCTGATTGCAACGTTTTTGTGGACATCAATTAAAAACTACGATTTTCTCTATGCTACATTTTGAGTGTGTGGGGGGGGGGGGGGGGTGACACAGGGTATAGCATAGTCAGACATGCTACTTGCAACACTCGTTGATTTACGTGTTGTGTTTGTTTTTTTTTTATGTTGCAGATTTATGCTTTTGTTGCATTGCGTTTCTTTTTTGCTCAAGTGCACTCGAAAACGCACTTCTCGCCCGAGACAGGGGATGGGCAAGGGGGCGGGGGGGAGGGGGGTGTCACAGGACTCGCAAAAAACTTAGATGCACGCAAAGCGCCTTTGATCCTGGCGTCGCAGCCAGCAACTAGCTTACGCAATTTGGAAAAAAAAAACAGAAAAAAATAGAAAAAAAAAAAACGCAAGCAAAATGTATAAATGAAAAAAGAGGAGATTGAAGAGTTTTTTACCGACGCTGACAGCAGCAACAACAACAACAACAACTACAACAACAACTGCAACAACAACAACAATGCCCGTTGACAAAGCCAACAAACAACAATAAACTTGAGGAAAAGCACCCAGGGGAGTCAGCAAGTCTATGAGCCACCAGTGGATGGGTTGGCAAAGGGGAGCGGTAGGAGAGGGTGGGGTGGTGGGGTGGTTGCAGGTACAGGTTCGAGTTCGGGTACGGGTTTGGGTGCGCCAGTGCCTGGGCATAGAGATAATGAAAGGTCGTCGAAGTGCGTTGCATTCGGTCCGTGCATTGCCATCCACGTTGAGCTGATGCTCTCCTGCCATCTGGAACACCAAACAACGCTACAAAGGAATGGGCAAAGCGCGGGCGGGGTGTGCCAAGCAAGGACCTGCTGTGCGTCCTTGATTGTGCAATGCCAGTGTGTGTGTGTGTGTGTATGTGTGTGTGTGTGTGTGTGTGTGTGCAGAACTATTCGAGGATTAAAGAAGCTCTGTGCACCACCTACTGCGCTGACAACTCTGAAGATTAAAATCTCGCAGGAGCCTCAAAGCATGCCTAGTTTATGCAACTGCAACTGAATATTATTTACCAGACTCCAACTTTACAATTAAGCAGATGAGCTAATCATTAAGATGTGCTGTACTCCAATTTGGAACTCCACCAAACGGCGCACAAATTTGTCTAAAATAAATCCTCGAAATTTGCTCTGAAAAACCACAATAATTTGCAGGGGTTTTTATAAATAATTTCCTAACATTTTTTTCTCTCAACTAAAATTAAATTTCTTGTAAAACAAAAAATTATAATAAATGCAAAATTTTTATTTTTAAAATAAATTCTGTTAGAAATGAGCTAAAAGTAGAAGATTTCTGTGTTGCACACATATAAAAAGCGCTGCTTTGGAAATTTATTTCTTTGACATGTTGCAATGTCGCAACAATCAGTCAAGCTGCCTTCAGCTGGTAAGGATGTTGATGATGAGAATGCAACATTGCTGTTGTACTTGTGCCACACGGTGGTCTGTCAAAGTCAATTTGTGTTGACTGTGGCAAGCTGCAGTCGCTGTGCCCGATAAGCTGATAAAGCGCTGGCAATGCTAATGTTGCAAGTTGCAAACAGAGACGAAAAGGGGGAAGACAGCTTTCATTTCTAATTTCCGAACAGGCAAGCAACAACAACAAGTGCAACAGCAAAAGAAACAACAAAAAGTGCAACTGCAACAGCAGCAGCAGATGCAGCAGATGCAAAAGCGCAACGCGGCCCGCGACAAGTGTTGCAACTGTGCCGCCGAAAAAGCGCCGAAAATATAAAAATAAGCTAAAAAAAAAAAAAACAAGGGGAACAGGACAAGTGTGTGTGTTTGTGTGTGTGTGTGTGTTTGTGTTTGTGCTTCTTGGTGGGGTCCTGGCCAGTTTCAAAGTTGACCATTACGTTTTTGTCGTCTGCCGGCGTCAACTGTGAGCAAAACAGCAGCCGGCGCTGCCCCTCCACAGCCAGGGCTAATAAACTCAACTCAAAATGCGGCCGGAAGTGCGTGCAACAGCAGAAACAGCACCAACAACAGCAGCAACGCAAATAAATGTCCCAAAAAACAACAACAACAACAACAAAATGTAATACAAAAATAAAAAAAAACACACAAAAACACAAAAACACAACAAAAAAAAAAAACCCAAAAAAAGCTGCTGAATGAGCCCCGAGCCGCAATAGCCCTGAGCCTCTGCCGCAGCACAAGTGGCATTTGGGGTCGCATCGTCCTCGCCAATTTATTGTTGTTGTTGTTGTTGTTGTTCTTGTTGCTGGTCGTCAACACGCGTTCCACTTCACAACGCACACACGCGCTTACACACACACAGCACACACACACAGCACACACACACAGCACACACACAGCACACACACACACAGCACACACACAATCGCGTGGATGCAATTGCAGTGAACGTCGCCAACCCCAAAAAACAAAAAACCAAAAAAAAATAAATGCCAAAAATTTAAAAAAAAAAAAAAAAAAAAAGAATTGCCAAAAATTACAGAAATATACATGCGATATACAATACAGCAACTGTGCAGGGAGTCCTGCGTTGCAACAGGGGTTTAGCTGGCCGAGGGAGGGGGCAAAGATGGTGCGGGGCATAGTGGATGGGGGGGAGGGGGGGTCTGTCTCATTGTCGGTTATCCTGTCGCGGCCGCTGCTTGTGTTTAACCCTTTTACTTTATATTTTTTTGTGTTTACTTCTTCGTTTTATTTGGCTTTTTTTTCTTCCTTTTTTTTAACAATATTCCAGTACACGGAATGTGTTACAAACCGGCCACGTCACAAGCACACACACACAAGCACACACACACACATATATACAGAGTTATACCAAAACCGTACCCAAACCCAAGTTGAGTTTGCAACACAGCAAACGAGGCAAACTCCGAGGTGTGTGTTGCACCAAATAAAGTATATATATATATATATAGAAGATATATAATAAAAGGGGTCTCAGCGCCAGACAGGCTCTCTTCTATTTATATATAAGTGTATGTATATATATATATATATATATATATTTTAGATATGATATTATATTGGGTTTTCCTTTGCGCTTGCAGCTTTCATTTCTTTGCTTTTCCTTTTGCATACAATTTGCCCAGACTTAATCGGCTGGCAACTGAAGCTTTTCCCTTTCGGATTGGCGTGGGTGGGGGGAGGTGTGTGGGAGGGGGGGGATGGGGTTCTGAGCTGGTCCCTGAGGTGGGCTGCATGTAATTGAAATTGGCTTTGATTGATCGTTTGGTCAGTTGTAAATCCAAAAAGAACTGCGAAATCTGTGTGTGATATTTCACTGTCTGTGTTTGCTCTTGATTATTATTTTCCAATTAACTT